>WAAG01025648.1:14416-29932 GCA_013390105.1 Tichodroma muraria | reverse complement strand
GGGGGGGGGAAATGAACATCCCTGCTGGCAGCCAAGGCTGCCTGATGGGGAAGGTCTTGGACAATGTGCACAGACACATGTGCTTTGTGATCCAGTTTCTTCCCATGGACTCCACCACCACAGCAGTGAGGGGCTCAGCAGCCCCAGAGTGCTCCAGCTCAGCAGTTCTCAGGCACAGATCAGCTGTTCCACCTGCTGCTCATCGGGGCTCCCCAAAATGGTTTTAGGGAAAGGTCCCCTGAAGCCTTGAGAACCATGCAAAGCTAAAAAGCAGCCAGAGCCACTGCTGCCCCAGGAGCTCTCTCACCTTTCGGCACCCGTGGTCATCTTCCTCCTTCTCCTGGCTCACCCGACCAGGCTTTTTGCAGATGGATGGCAGGGTCTGGTTGCAGGGGCTGTCATTCCACCTGCCTTCCTGCAGGGTGGGAAGAGGAGTGGCAATGAGCCCGTCTGACAACCTGGGGAATGTCCCAGCCCCTTCACTCCCTACCTTGGGTCCAAAGGCTTTCCTTCCCTACACCAAATCCCCAAGGATGACGAGATGGATTCCTCCCATCCCAAAGGCTCAGATGAGCTAGGCTGAACCCAGCCGGAGACACTCCCTGAGGAATGCCTTCCTCAGCAATAAGGATGCTGCGGTGCTCCCAGCAGAGGTACAGGATGACCTCCCATCCCCTCCAGGTTCTCACCGGTCCCCAGATGGTCACACAGTCCTCCAGGCTGTCACGGAAGTTGTTGGGCTCGAAGGGGTGCCAGTACGTGAACCTCACGGGCGTCCCGTCTGACCACTCGAAGTTCATCTGGAGCTTGAGGTCATTTAGGCCAATCCAGAGCTCCTCCACATCTGCAGGCCAGGAAGGGAGGGAGTGAAATTCCCTCCTCCTGGCTGACCCTGTGCACCCGGTGACCCCCCGATGACCTCAGCCCTCGTGATGGGACTGGTCTCTGCACAGCACCTGCTGAAACCCACTCAGGGCTCAGCTCTGACCTCCTTGTGCCAGTGGGCAGGAGAGGGCAGGAGAGGGCAGGGCAGCTCCTGCCTGCAAGGATGGAGCCCCAGAGTGGGAAGCACAAGGACATGGACCCCCCAGAGTGGGAAACACAGGGACATTTGCCTGCAGCATTCAGAGAGGTGCTAGCAGTATGGGAGTAAAAGTCCAGATCTGCAGACTCAGCTCCAGTGAACTACTGGTCTTCAACCATTCCTTTCCAGCACATCCCAGTCTGCTCCCAGCCTGGCGGCAGCAGTATTTCCTCTCCTTCCTCCACTCTCCTATATCAAGTCCAGCAGGAATTTTCCCATCTTTTCCTACACTAACCAGCTGGGACTAGCACCACTCCCAGCTGCAGCTGTGTAGTTTTTGACTCAGCACTGCAAGCTCCGGGAACAGCTTTTACATTTGCTGGATGGAGAATGCATCCAGATTAAGGGCTCCTCCAAGGAACACAGCACCTCCCAGCCTGGGACCTCCATTCCCTGCACAACCACAAAGTCAACTCTTCAGCCTACAGCACATCCAGGGACTTTTCCATGGACCCCATAAGACAGGAAAGCGGCTGCTGGCATAGCAAGCTCCTCCTTACCTTGCTTGATCTCCTTGGTGACAAATTCTAGCTCAGAGAGGGTGTGGATGCTGACCAGATCACCCCCGCTCCTCAGGCAGTTCTTCTTTGCCTCCTGCCAGCTCTTTTTCTCTCCTACCAGCCGGTAGCAGTTGGACTGGAAGGGCTGCCAGCTGGGCTCACAGTCTACCTTCACCTCTGACCACGAGTCTGGCAGGACACAAGGCAGCGTGAGGGTTCCTGCCCAGCTATCCAGCCCTCTCCTTGGCAGGGAAGGGACTGCAGTCCTGCGGGTGCTCAGCAGACCAAGCCAAAGCTGCAGTGGGAAAGCCACAGCCAAAATATAACAGGCGGTGCAAGGTGTGGGAATGGTGGCGTCAGAGCTCCAGGGACAGAACAAAATCCCTTCTGTCTGCAGAGGAATGACGGCAGAGCAGAGCAGAGCGGTCCCTCTCCTGGGGACCACGGCATCTGCTGCTCTCCATCCGTCCCTTGCCACTCAACCTGGAGTGGCACCAAGCACTTATTGGAAATGTTCCTTGGGTGTGACTTTTCCTAAATCTACGGAGCTCAAGCCCTGCTCTGCACACCTAGGACACCAGCAAGCTGAAGACACCATGGGCACCTATATGGGCAGCATCCCCTGACCATGCTGGGGTGGGAGCACACCCAGATGGGTTACAGAGCTGTCCATTCCCAGTGCTGGTCATCCCCTGCTCACCCGTCAGGAAAGGGTCAGCCGTAGCGTTGGGCTTCTTCTTGCAGACGTAGGGGAGGGCGATGCCACAGTCGCGGTTCTGCCATCCCCCGGATGACTCTGTGCGAATCACCCCACAGTTCTCCTCACTGGGGTTGTCTGGCTGATCTGGAGAGCGGGATAAGGAGGGGACAGGCTACTGAGGAGCCAGGACAGAGCCACTAATGCAGCTCTCCCTGCTTCAACATCAGTAAACCCCCTTTTATTTTGTTATTTTGCACGATGAAGACGTGACCCCAACATGCCCAGGATTATTTATAGTACCTCAATGCACAAGAACACAAAGGGTCCATTTACCTGGAAATATTGGTAGCAGCCAGGGGGTCGAAGTACCAGACCTGAACTGCCCCCGCCTCAAACCTCCTTCGAGGGTACCACTGTATTCCCCCAAGTGCCTTTGGGTGATGGCACCAGGCATGATCAATGGGCCCTCTTCCCTGTGAGTAGCCCAGGGTTGGGGATTGGTGTCTGCAGCTGGGGACCACTCCTCAGCCACATGCCAGCACTAAGTAGGGATGCAGCAACCCGTCAAACAAGGAATGTCAACCCAGGTTATCCACAAGGTCAACAAATGTTTGCAGAGGGCCAATTCCCCCTTATCACCCTCATATTCCCTCCTAACTTCAGCTCCTTCTTCTCCCCAGGGTAAGGCAACAGAACCAACACTAAATTAACCTGAATTAGTTGGGGAGATGATTTTGTCAGTTTTCTATATTAATTCACAATAGCATAGTAAATTGTTGACAGAAATGAGAGTGTTGAATGCACAAGTAAATCAGAAATGTTTCCCTGTTTCATTACCTCTATTTGCACTCATCACATAGCAAGCATACACATACACACACACCCCCACACCCCCCCGTGGAGCAGCTGGCATGCTCCAGCTCCAGCTCCAGCTCCAGCTCCAGCTCCAGCTCCAGCTCCAGCTCCAGCTCCAGATGTCCCAGCCTGTTACACAGGCCCCTGGGGCTCTCTGTCCCCATGCAGCAAGGGGGTACCCTGCAGCAGCCCGAGCCACCCCCCTTGCCATGGGGCCATCTCTGGTGGTCTGGGTCTCAGGCCCCATCACCACCACAACCTCCCCTGTCTCACCACTCTCCCAGTTGAGGTATTTGAGGGGTGAGTTGTCTGACCACTGCCAGCCTCCATTGATGTCCAGGTCATTCAGCCCAATCCAGAGCGTGGAGCTGTACCCAGTCAACAGACCTGGAGCCAACACAGCCAGAGGGGCAGAATCAGTCCCCCAAGTCCAGATCAGTCCCCAGCTTGTCACCACCCCCACCCCCAAACCTGGGGCAAACAGAGCAAACTGGCAGTGGCAATGCCCACAGTGCCATCAGCTCTGCCCCAGACGAGGAGTGCACAGTCAGGCTGCCGGAATCTCACCATTGATATAGGTCTGCTCATGGATCTCTGTGATGCTCAGCAGATTGGCCCCTTGCTGCTCACAGCTATTCCAGGCTTCCCTCCATGAAAGTGTCGACTGGAAATTGAACTGGTAGCAGCTGTTCGTGAGGTGGTCCTTGTCCCAAAAGGTCTCACAGTCATTGCCTGTGGGGATGAGCAGGGTGAACACCCAACGCAGACACAAAAAAACCCCTAATAACCCAGTAAACCCCAGTAACTTGCTGCTCTGGCACTGCAGACTGCTCACAGGGGGAGAGGAGAAGCCTGAAAGTCCCCAAGAGGGATTGGCATGGGGTTTTTGATTTTCCCCATGGGATGTGTCCCCCTACTTACTCTTTATGGGGCAGAAGCCCCACCGCTCGTCCTTGCCATAGTCCTGGGTGGTGGCACACCAGAGGTGCCCGTCCTCCCGCCCCGTGCTGGTGCACTCGTGAAACCACTGGTTGTCATACTTGAAGGGTATGGTGCAGGGCTTCCCATGGGAGTTGCCCTGGATGGTGTAAATCTCTGAAGGAAAAGAGGAGCCCTTGCTTGAGGATGTGTCTATGGGGGCTGGAGGGAGATATGGGGTGAGGGGTGCAGATTGGCCCAGTGTGGGGGGTTATGGGGTGCCCGGAGGCTTCCCACTCCCCATGGCCCTGATCCTGCCTGGTTCTGTAGTCCCAGCAAGCTGGGACTGAGCTGCCCAGGCAGGACCCAATTGCTGCACAACCACAGCCTCAGCTCACATTTTGGGGCTGGTTTGGGTTACAGGATAACATTAATGCCCAAAGAGGTGTTACCAGAGTAGGGCATGGAGCACAGATCCTCCTCGGTGCCATACGTCCTCCACTGTGAGCCATGCGCCTGGTCCCCCCTGTCCAAGGAGGAATTGCCCAGGCGGGCACCTAGATGCTGTGAGAGCTGCTCCCCGAGCCCACGGCAGCTCCAGCGCATGTTGACCGACTCGCGGTCGCACTCGTAGGTGGCCAAGAGGTGCAGCCCTGCCGTGGCATTGGCCCCATGCCATGACACCCCCAAGCACTGCATGGCCCCCACATTGAAGAGGCGATTTCGGGAGACCCATTTCCACTGCTGGGCTGGGGCACTGGCGTTGCAGCCCTCGGCCAGCCGCACGAGCGAGTCCTTGGTCTCCAGGCAGCCCTGCGCACCAGTGTTGTAGATGAGAAAGACTTTGGAGTCTGGGGAGAGAACAAATGGAAAGGATGAAAGCATCACTGGGGATTCAGTATGTGCCATGCATGGCCCTGAGCCCTGACAGAACGGCCTGGCTGTGCACAAAGCAAGTTTTGGCATCCCTGGGCACAGCACCCAGGACGCTGGGGACCACCACTTCCCTTCAGCACTGACTCAGGGTTTGCCCCAGTGCCCATGCCTGCTGGAGGGCTCTGGGCAGAGTGACACGGGTGGGTGTCTGTATCCAGTGTGACATCACCAAGAGTAGCTGTTGGGCATTGGAGCCAGTGCGAAGTGCTTGCCCACCCTAACTGCATCCTTAGAGCCGTTCAAAACTGACCTCCCAAGGGTAGCACTTGGCTGCAGCATTCCCAGGCACTGCAATGACACCAGTGCTGGAGAAGCCAATGGCTTTGGCACCAGCTGTCTGCTCCAGGTGGAGAAAAACAGAGCAGGGAAATAGCACATCCATCACTGCTATGTGTGTTTGGGGGCCTGCTGAAAACTGCGGAGCAAACAGGAACTGCTGGGGAAGGTCTCCCACGGAAAATGCCTGCACAGCCCCAGCCCCAGCAAATACAAAATGTCATGTCAGGACCCTCTGGAATACCAGCCCAGGCATTGGGAGGCAGAAGCCAAGTGAGCGGCATCCTTGTGAGCAGACAGAGGTGCAGCCAACGAGGGAAGACAGGCCGAGATCAACCCCAACTCCACATGTCCCACAGTCCTGCCTGCTTCCACAGGCCAATCGTGCATCCCCAAGAAAATTCCCTGACCCCCAGCATCACTGGGGGCCACTTCCACCATGTAACTGCATCCCAAAACCTGTATAAACCAGTAAATCCCAGACATTATGCTGGGACATGCTGTTCCAGCTAATGTGTCATGTTTAAAAGACACTTTATTTCTTCAAATGAATGTTTCTAAGCTAAAAAGCCATCTCAGGGCTTCTCACTGCCTCTTCCTGCCCCAACACCCCAGCAAGAATCTTCCCAAAACACCACATCAACACCACCATTTTTGTTGTTCTTTTTTTGTTATAAAACATCCCATTTTTTCCACCACAAGCATTCACCAGAAGTCCAAGTGAACTCATGGGCCCCACTATATTTAGCTTTGGTTTGCTTTGGTTTTTTGCCATTCTATGAATTTTTGGGGCTGAAAAGGTTTTCATTTCATATTTCCCCACAATCTCATCCTGCCCCAGCTCTGTTGTTACAGGCAGCTCTGGCACATTCAAGCAACAAACATCTTGGCTCACAGAACTTCTCTGTCCTGTGTATGAAAGGGGAAAATAAATGGAGGAAGACAGACATCCCCATTTCTTTGGGGAGTTACAGCATTGACCCAGCTCCGGGACAGAAATTATGTCAGAGGCCCCTTCCCCAGCCCAGATGACATTTATTTGATGATGTCAAATAAACAAAAGTGAAGCTTGTTTGCAGGGCTTTATTGAATTTAAGAGAAACATTTCATTCCACTGAAAATATTTTTTAAATCATGGCAAGTGAGAAAATAAGCAAAAATCTAGACAGGGCTGATTCTGGCTGGCTGAAGCTCAGGTTCCTTAAGCTGGTGCTGGTGTTTCTCCAGCTGGAGCTGCCCTGATCCTGATCTGGACAGTGGGAGACCAGCTCATCCCCCACCAAACACCTTCTCCCCATGCCAGCACCACCCATGCCACACCCAGCCCATTGCTCTCCCCCTCCCACCTACAGTGAGGGCAGTGCAGCCCTGTCCAGCACCAGGGACATGGTGGTCTCTAAGCAGGTTTGGGTGATGTAGCATCAGTGCTGTGACCCACTGAAGCAGGATAAGGCCTCCTTGGGCACAGCCTGAGGCCACAGTGGCTCTTCTGCAAGAAGCCAAACACCAGTGCTTTGCTTCTTAGAAGAAAAAACTGCTCTACCATGAGCATCACCACAGGGAGCATCAGCAACAGGACACCCTTCACTGTTACCTGTGAGCCCTGTCTTGCAAGAAAAATTAATATGGGGTTGGAAAAACCCTGGAGCAACTCAAGAATCGGCATCAGGGTGCTCAGTGCCACGTTGTGGCTGGCAGCACTATGCAAGGGCCCACTCAGCAGTGTCCCTGCAGTGGCACTGTGTTCAAGGAAGACATCCAGACTGGAGGGGGCAGGCCCGGGGCTAGAGTAGCACAAAATACCATTTTATTCTAAAAAGAGAAGAGCTGGAGGTAGGAAATTATAGGCTACAGGATTTGGGCAACCCCTGGATGCTGCAAGCAGCTCAGCCCCTTGGCTCGAAGAAGGCAGGAGAGGCCACGCAGTGTGTGTCCCCAGTGTCTGCTGGCCCATAGAGGAATGGGAAAGCTTCAGCACCAGCTCAGCCCTGGCACCCCCCTAAGCTCTTCCAGCAAAACTGCTGTGCAAAACCACTTGCTGTGCACTGCTGGGGAGGAGCTGAGGTGACGACCTGCATGAGCTCAACACAAGGCAGCAAAGCCATGCTTCGTCAAAAATACACCTTTCTCTCCCTTATTTCTATGGAATTTGGGGTTGACTGGGTCCACGGTGTCCAAGACATTGGCAGTGGTGCTTGGATAGGCTCCTGGACACTGAAAGGAGCATTCAGCATTCCTGACCTCAGGACAGATGTGTAGCTGGGTGGGAGGAGGCAAGTTTGGATCAATGAATCTTTTCCCAAACTAGTATTCTGCAGAGCAAACTCAATCCTTGCAGGAGGCAGCTCTAGGAGTATCCCAAAGGGACTGGGAATGTCTCTGTCCTTTCCAGGGCCCGCTCTCCTGCACTGCCCTCAGTAGCCATGGCACAGCTATGACTGACTCCTTTCAGAGATGTACCTCAGGTTTTGGTACCCACCTGTGGACCTGAAATCACACAGGCAGAGCTTTCCAATTGCCCCCCAGTTGGGAAACCCATCCATGGTAACACCTCCAGATCCTTCCCAAAGAGGACTTGTCCTCTGGCACAGAACAAAGAGCACTGGAAAACACAATCCTCCTCGATGTTCTGCCTGGAATCACCAAAATTAAGCCAGGGCTGGGATTGGCATGCTCTGTCTCTTCCTCCTGCATCCTCCCTCTTTTGAGCATGGCCAGCTCAGAGCAGCTCTGACACATCACATCCCGGTCCTCCTCCTCTGCAGAGGACTTGTGAAAGCAAAGCAAAATACCACACACTTCCATCAAGGACATCTTGTCCCAGCCATGCAGCCACTGGGATGCTGCCTCCAGCCTACTGGTGGGATCATGGAAAGCAGCTGGTGCGACAAGGCAGTGTGATAGTGGGGACAGGGGGAGCTGAGACTGAAAGCAGGACACTGTCTGCTTTCCAGTGTTTCCCAGCAGAAACACTCTCCCATGTGGGAAATACTGGGATGCTCATGATCGAGCACGGCAGGAGAAATTGGCCTTGGAACTGGCAGCTGAACACTGTTCAGTCAAAGGATGGAGAAGCTGCCATCTTTTGAGGCAGCCCTCAGGGAGCTTTTACACCCTGTTCTGGCTCCAGGTTCTGTTTTTTAATAAAAAAACCCAAGTTCTTGGCCAGCAGGAAGCTGAACTGAAGGAACTCGGCTCAACCCCTCCCACAACAGCTTTACCACCCCCAAGCAAATATGGAAAGCTTCACAACCAGCAATTTTGGGGACTGTGGGCAGCACTGGATGAGAGGCCACAGGGACAGTAGACAGAGAAAGCCCTGCAGAACGACATGGATGGGCATCCTGGGCACCACCCAGTCGCAAGCACATTCCAGATCAGCCACCCACAACACAACTCAGAGCATCCCTGCTCCACTGCATTTGTCACCCTCCCATCACCAGCAACAAATCCAGGGTGCAAATTCAAGAAAGGACTGAAGCTACAGCTGGACCCCAGTCCCAGTTATCCTGGACTGGAGCAGCTCCAGGACTCTGGCTGCAATTACAACTGAAAGCAAATGCTGTCCCCAACATGTCAGCGCTGTGAGGCTCTGTTACATCCCTGCCAGCCCCTGCCACCTCTTTGGCTCCTCTCCAAGGGTGATCATGGCACCGTGTGATGCCAGAGCCTCTCGCAAACCTCTGGAACTCAGCCCTGCCCTGCAGCTGCTTTGGCAAAGGTGCTTCCTGCCCTTGTTCTCACTCAAGGTTTCCCTTCATGTGGGATGCCCCAAAAACACAGCCCCAAGTCACTTGTGCAGGAGGCTGAGCACACCTGGAGGCACACGGACGATCCCTCTTGGATGTCTCAGACACACTGTAGATATGGTTTGCTCCAACACCTGGTAAAGTGTTGGAAGCCCACAAGGTGCCCCAGCCATGCCAGAAAACAGGGCTCCATAGGCTCATGAGCTCCCTCAGGGGCTGCAGCTGCCTGTGCTAACACCTTCATTTGGATTTGTGAACCCAGGAAGAAGTTTTACCTGTAATGTCCTGCAGCAAGAAACTCACCCTTCACTCACACAGTGCAGGAAGGAATCTCTATTTCAGCCTGAACCTCCTCATGTAATGTGTCTCACCTGCCAGCAAACAGGGCACAGCAGCCCCAAGCCATCTACTCCAAATTGCCACCTTTACAGCCCATTTTTGCAGCCCAAGGGTGAGCAGTGGCTCTGAAACCCACATGGCACCGATGGGTGAAAAACTGTGGAAAGTGGGAACTCATTCACAAAAAACATGGTGGGATGCACCAAGTAAGGGAGAAAGATCAGCATCAGAGAAGAAAAATTGCCCTGGAATAAAAAAAAAACCCATAAAAAAAAAAATGCAGGCTGGGAGAGTTGAGAGGCAGTTCAGCCTGGAGAAAAGAAGTCTCCAGGGAGACCTTAGAGCCCTTTCCAGTGCCTAAAGAGGCTCCAAGAGAGCTCTTTGGAGACAGGAGCTCTGGACAAGGGCCTGGAATGACAGGACAGTGGCTCTAAGCTGAAGGAGGGCAGGGTTAGATGGGATAGTGGGAAGAAATTCTTCCCTGTGAGGGTAGAGTGGCTCTGGGACAGGTTGCCCAGAGAATCTGTGGCTGTCCCATCCCTGGGAATGCCCAAGGCCAGGCTGGATAGGACTTGAAGCAGCCTGGTCTAGTGGAAGGTGTCCTGGCCCATGGCAGGGGGTGGAAGGAGATGGTCTTTAAGGACCCTTTCAACCCAAGCCATTTTGGGACTCCACAAAGAACGGAAAATCGTTGCTCATGGAACACAGGAGAGTTTCACCTGACAGAGCCTCAGCTGGACCCAGCTTGCACAGCCCTGAGGAGGAGAGGGAACTGCTGGAATGGGGAAAGACCAGCCCAAGGATTCATCTTCCAGTGACATTTGTGAGGGCAGGACGCCAGGACTGCCCCCCGACCATGCTCAGCCAGCTCTGAGAGATATAGCAGGGTCACAAAAAAGCCCCAACTCCATCTTGAATTTCATATTACTGGACAAATTATTTCTCTGGAGGAAAATCCCCTTCCTGGAGAGAAGTTCCCAGCAAAGCCCAGCTCCAGCAGTCAGTCCAGGCATAGCTGATGCCATCCTTACTTGTCTTGGTGTGGAGAAGAGCAAAAAGCACAGCCATTGCCATGAAGAGCACCAATTTCTGGCCCAAGGAAGTAGCCTGTACATCCTTCTGCAGGCTGGGAATGGGAAACAGTGATAAAAGCATCAGCTGTGTCCACAGGAGCTCCCAACAGCTAGAGCATCCATGCTGCCAGCCATCACACCACACAAGAGCATTCCCAGCCTGCGGGAAGGACATCACGGCTGGACCTCTCCCCCAGCTGCTTTTGGCATCTCCATGCAACTCCTTAGAGAGGAACTTCAGACTAAAAAAAAATAAAGGGGAAGGAAATGCAGCCATACCAGCAGCCCCAGGACACGTCTGGCTCAGGAAGGGCACCGGTCCCATCTGCTCCAGAACTGAGAGGAGACACCACAACCCCCACCCCCAACGCTCTTATTAGAGATTTGCAGCAAATGAGCAATGATACCCAACACCCCACGGACTCACCCAGCACAGCACAACCCTGGGGCTTGGCTGGGGCCAGACCTGCAAGAAGCAGCTCCGGGTGCTCCAAGCCAAGCTCCAGAATAAAAATGGATGGTTGTTGTCTTGTTTTTTTTTCAAAACAGACCTCAGGGAATTAAGGACTTCTTGCTACAAAGAAGAAGGTGAAGCTTCTGACAGTCTGGTTGGGGGTATGGAGCAGCAGGATGTGCACTTGGAGCTGAGAAACTCCTCTTGGCTGGCCCAGCAGTCAGAGAGAAGTTGCTGTTTATATGGTGGGAGCTGTATAAGCTCCTTACTTGGCTGCGACGGTTACGGCTACCACCATCACCGTTGCATAGGTACTACATACCTACCACCCTGCTCACTCCTGCTGTCTCATAAAGGTTTTGGAAGGGGGCCACATACTTCACCTCAGCCTCTCTGCAGACATTAAGAAGCCCATTCTCCCAGCATCCTGCCTGGGACACAGAGGAATGAATGCATTCCAGAAGGGATGTCTGTCCCTGGGCAGCCCAAGGGACTCACCACAGCAGTGGCCACAAGGGAGACAAGAGCCACAGAATCTGCCCTCTGGTACCCAGCAAAGAATAGAAGGATGAAAATTTTCCCCAATTTCTCCCTAGACTTGGACCAGGCTCCAGCCCTGCAGCGGCTGCATTCATCCAGAGGTTCTGACTCCCCAGGAATGCAGGGAGATGAAGGCAGCACCATCCACTGAATGGGCTCCAGCCAGGATGGAGGAGTGCAATGGGCCCACCAAGAACACAGTGGGAGAGGCAAAGGCTCCCTCACAAGACACAGTGGCCAAACTCACCCCTGAGCACTACTCTTGCCCCAGATCCTCTGACTGTCCCCATTCCCTCACCCACCAGCACCCCAGACCCCTTGGCCAGCAAACTGGCCAGTGTGATATGATGTGCAGGACAGCACTGACATGTGCTTCCAGCACAGCTGGATGAAGACTTCCCAAATTTTTTGAGACAACTAAAGAAACTCCCCCCAAGATGATGAAAGATCCATAGATTTCTCCTCCCTTGTTTCTCCAGCTCCACTCCTAGTGTTACTTCCCTGAGCACTGTCTCTGGATAGGACCTCCCCTATTCACCAAACCCAAAAACATTCACACTACCAGGGACAGCCTCTGGTGTCCCACATATATATATATTTTTTTTTTAACTAAAATTATATTTACCATGTAACTTCCCACTGAGTGCCCTTCACCTGCCTCATGCCCAGCACTCCCAGACCAGACATTACTGGGGTTATGGGGCCATTACCACAGAGCCTCAGGTTGCCATGTCTGGATTCAGGTGGAAGAATGGGAAAAGCTCAATCTGTCTGTTCCACCTCTGCACTATCCTGCAAACAAGGCTGTTTGACGTGGAAAATCCCATATGCATCCCTACTGCATCAGCATGAGGTGCAGTGCAGAACTGAGCAGTGGCATGGAGATGATATTGGAAAATATCCTGTGCCCCCTGAAAGAGCCAAACATTTGCTCCTAGACTGAAGAAATTTGTTCCCAGGAATTTGCAAGTCAATCCACTAATCATTTTCTAATCCTTAAGATATTACAGATGGGTTCTTTAAGAACAAGAGCATCTGTGTGGGTCTCTTTTGGGCTCCAAGCAATCTTAGGAATGAGAAAAATGTCGATGCTCTGTGAGCTGCGCACAGTTCAGTTTAATTAAAATCCTGCTCCTCACTGCACATGAAGAACCAAATTTATGAATTGCTTGAACAACCCTTCAGGAAATGCTGGCTTGGGATGGACTGGAATGGGTGGGAGGGCAGCCACCACTCCCACTCCCACCCAAGACCCAGCTGCATTTATGGAGCTGAGCAGGGCATGATGATCCAGTGGGTAACACTGGGACCAATGGCAGAGCTGGACCAAAGCCTTCCCTTCCCTGCTCCAAGCACTGAGGCAATGGGATCAGAGCCTCTTGTGATAGATTTATCATCTGGAAAAAATGATTTAGTACAGAGGGATGATAACACTCTCAGCACACATTTGCTTTGATTTTGGGGTAAAATGTTTCCTTGGAAAATACTTAAGGAACTAATACTTAAGGAGAGTGCCTCTGCCTGCAGGGAAAGGTGCAAAATCCAGCCAGAGAGAAAATAAAGCCAGAGAGAAAAATCTGCAACGTGGCTTTAACCATCACCAAGACTTCACACCTGAAAACACCTTCCCACATGCTGGCAAGGAGCACCTCCCCATGGGAAACCTCCTGGGGTCCGCACACCAGCTGTGTGTGGCTTTAGGGGAAGGGGACAAGTTTGCATGGAAGGTTAAATTAAATCTCTTTTTACTCTTGTGATTCTTGCACAAGCACCATCCCCAGCCAGCTGCCACGTCCCAGCAGCTGCCATGGCTGCGGGCAGTGGGGAGGTGAGGTCTCCACAGTCCCTTGTGCCTTGCGAGGCTTCAGCAGCAAAGCTAACACCTCTGACCCCTTTTCCTGCTCCCAAACAGTCTGAAGAAGATTGAGATACAATTTTTTGGGGCTGCATTTGCCATGCAGCAAGCTATTTCCATTAGGAAGGGAAAAATGCAGGGGAAATTCATGCAAAGGCTGCTCTACAGGCTTTAAATTCTAAAGGCTGCTCTACAGGCTGTAAATTCTTCCCAGATCCCTTTTGCATTCTCTTGCCCCACAGCTGACATTGCAGGACCTACACTGAGCACTGGATACGTGGGAAGCTGATCCAGCACCAAGTCCTGGCACTGAGACAAGAACCTTGTCCTGCCTGCAGCCATGGCAGGATGGGAGCTGCTGCCTCAGTTTCCCTGGGAAGGCATGTGGGTGCCCACACGATGTGGCACAGATGGGTCAGCTGGAGGACATATACCAGCAAGGGACCCCAAACCTCCTACCAAGAGCTCTGCTCCACCTTTCTGGCTATGCTGGAGGTGAGGTTTTGGCACAAACCTCTCAAGAAAGCAAGAGCTCCCCAGGGGAATCAACGCTGCATGTTGGGCTGGTCCCCACTGAAAATGTCCTTGGAAACAAGGAACTCATGGGACAACTCCATCCCGATCCCGAAACCCCCAGTGAGGATCCTCTCTGAGCTGCAAACCAGCTGGGTGCTGGGGGATCCTGGATCCTGGATGTGGCACCTCCATTGGTGCCATCCTCTGTTTCCTGCATCCACCAGGTCTGAAGCAGGACTGATGCAGGGCAGGAACAGCTGAAAGTGGGCATGGGGAGGAGAAAGAGCTAAGGGTGCTCAGCACCAGCAAGGCACAAGTGACATGGCCCTGCAGGCTGGCGGCTGCTGAAAGCTGCCTTGTTCCTTGCCCAGGCCCAGCGTGGGGTCAGCTGCCACCATGCTCCCACCCCACAGCCGGGACAGAGGTGCCTCTGTCCTCAGAATCGCCAGACCTGGATCCCACTGACATTTTTTGGGATGAAACAGTCATACTCGGCCTGTAAAGGCAGCAAAACCTTGTTGAAATGAAATAACCCCCTTAAAGCCCACAGAAGGAGGAATCCATGGCCCTCAAGTAAATTATGGGGAGGTCTAACAAGAATTCAGCTGTGTAAAGTCCAGCTGAGATGTCTACAAACAGCAGCCAACCCTGACTGCTCTTCCAAATGCCTCAGGGTACATGGGTCTCCTTTCCCGTTGCTTCCTACTTTTTCCATCTCCCAGCCAAGCAGTTTCTCCTCTGATCCCAGAACTGCTCCCTTGCTTGGCATGGGATTGCTGCCCACTGTCATCATGTCCATGACCCCATGTCTGCCCCTTGAGCGAGGCGGCTCAGCCCCCCAGGCACTATGAGACTGTGGGGAGAGGGGAAAGCAAGGGGGCAAGGGGATCAGTGTGCTCCTATGCAGCCACTTCCAAATCTGTTTTGGATTTGCTAAATGTGCTGATAAAATAGGCCAAGGGCTTACAGTTGTCATTTTCAGGCAAAAGTAGCCAATTTTGCTTTCTTTTGAAATTTGAAAGTTTTATCAACCGGGCAAAAATAATTCAAGGAAGCCCCAAAAGCAGTTCCTTAGCTCTAGGCTAGACTGTCCTGGGATAAAAAGGATCTCAAACTGCAATTTCAGGGGCCGTGCAGAGAAGCCATCAGTGTCTGGCTCATGGTGCCTTCAGAAGGTAAAAAAAGATAAAATACAACTTTACTGTAAGGAGTTACTAGGGAAAAAAAAAAGTTTGCAAATACCCACTCGGGCCCCGATCCCGCGGGACACTTTTTCATGAGATTAACACTTCGGGAAAGGGGAAGGGGTCAGGATGGGAGAGGGCGGCAAGCTCCAACAAACCCCTTCGGCACCTTCTCGACCTCCCGCTCCGCGAATTGCCCTTCCCAGAGAGACAAAGGGCCAGAGCGGGGCCGCGGAGCGCAGCGGGCCGGCGGCCGTCCCCCGGCCCAGGAGCTCCCGTCGCCCCCCCCGCGGCCGCGGAAGCGTTTCCGCCGGCCTCGGCCGGCGCTGCGTGGCCGCTCGGCGCGGGCAGCTAAACTCAAGAGTGATAAAAGAGAGTGAAAACGCGGCGCGACCAAACTGGAGAAAATAAAACGCAGCGGAAGGCACCACGACCGGAGAGGGATGGAGTAAAACAATCCGTAGTAAAAGCAAATAAAACATTCCGCGAGGAAATAAACCACAGCGACGTGACCCGCGTTAGAGCGAGGCGGACCCC
>WAAG01025648.1:990-14329 GCA_013390105.1 Tichodroma muraria | reverse complement strand
AGGGGGGTCCCCCAGCCCTGGTTTGGCTCCTCGACGTGGTTTGGCTCCTCGCCCCCCCTTTTTCCCCCGACAAGAAAACTCGGGAAAGTAGAAGGAGGGAGGGAGAGCGCGGTCCCACCTGGGTGCGCAGCGCCGAGCACCAGCTGGAGCCCGAGGAGACAGCAGAGGGGGCCGCGGAGGGGGGGGCGCAGGGGGGAGCAGACGGGCCGCGGTCCCGCTGATNGGAGGGACGCAAGCGGCAGAGGGAGGGAAAGAAGGGGGGGAAAAATGTTACAAAATAAGAAAAAAACCCGAGGCGTGCGCGCCGGGCTCAGACACTGCGTCAGCAGACGGGGGCCCGGCCCAGCGGCGGCTAGAGAGCGGGGCGCGGCCCGAGCCCGGGGGTGCTCCGCCCGCTGCAGCTGGGGCGAAGGGTCCGGGGGTGAAGCGGGGGAGTGACAGAAGCGAAGCCCAGCCTGGCCAGGGCATCCGTGCAGACGCCCGGGGATGGCAGGCTCCTCCAGCAGAGTACCCACGCAGCCCTCTCCAAATCCCGGGTGGTCGCGATGCCCCGGTACGGGGCGGAGGGTCTGGGGGAGATGTCCGCGGTGCCGCCAGTCCCGCGTCGGGTCCCGCTGCGGGTCCTCAGCGTGGGACCCCAGCTCGCCGGGGAGAGCAACCAAGGGCTGCCATGAGCTCCCATCACACATGGGATGCTTGCACCTCTGGGTGCCCGGCAGACTTATCTTGTCAAGATAAGCACAGCCAGCCCAGCCAGCCCAGCTGGATCCTCTTCCATGCAACCCTGTGGCACAGAGCTGGGCATCTCTGTGGATGCTGAAGTTGGACACAGCTCACTGTACCTTCCACCATAAGCCCAGTCCCTCCAGCCGTGGGGTGCTGGTGCAGCTCTCCAGCTTCTGGTGCTCTGCTGAGGGCATGGGACAAAGAATATCCACAATATACAAGGCAGGTATATCGTACATCCAGGAGCTGAACATTAAAGGCTTTTAAAAACTTTTAAAGAATTTTTAAACTTTTATTTTCACACCATCACTCCAGTATGGCTACCCATGGCCCCAAAAACCACCCAAAGAAGGCAGTATACATGGAAAATACGAATGGAAGTTGGCATATTCCTGGCTTTCTACATCCATTTGGTGCATTTGAGTGATGCTCATGGTGCCCATTCTTGCAGGAGCATCCCTGAGATGTGGAAGCCTCACCTCCTCGAGCTCTCCTGGGATTTGAGCAGTGCAAGGAGGGTCAGTCAGTCCTTGACACACAGACTCTGCCATACAAATTCAGGGGATATGATGCTTTTGATGAGACCAAGCTGATGGCATAGCTCCCTTGAGCAGGGAGCAGGATCTGGCCTTGAGATGGCACAAACCCCTGAGAGGGTGAGGAACAGGTGTGAGGTTGTTCTTCAGAAAATAAAGGAATTTGTTGTTTCCCAGCAAAGCAGGAAGGACCTAAAGGCCAGTGCCAGGATGGGCTTTGGGAATGCAAACCCTCTTGGAGGGCTAATTAAGCACATCAGCACCTGAGCTATTGGTTTTTCTAAAGCAGGGATTAGTTTTAATTGCAGCAGCACTGAGAGAAAGGCCTTGCTGGCCTCCATGGCTGCCACAGGAAACAAGCATGACAGCCCAGAGGAGAGAAAGGAATCATCCAGATCCTCACTCCTATCCTGAAAACTTGGAGACCAGTCCAGGAGGATGCCACCCACTGAGACACCAGGGGCTGGACATGATGGGGCTGTGAGGTCCCATGAGTGAGACCCTCCACCCATCCCAGACAAAGCTGACATCTCTTTCAAGGGAGTTGAACCCATCCGGAAGAAAGAACATAGCAGAGACAAAAGGCTTTGGATCCCATGGAGCATTGCCACTTCCTGGCCTGGTTCATCCTGGGTCTTGGAGGCCCCTATGCTGCATGTGATTAGCACTTCTTAATTAATTTCTTCAACACAGGCCAACAGCTCCTTACCTACTTTCCGCCTTAATCCGGCTTAGTGCCGGTTGAGTCGCTACTCAACAGAGTAGATCGGGAAGATGTGTGTTTTTCTCTTGGGACATTTCCAGGCTGTCTGACCCCTCTGGCCCTAGTGAGTGTCTGATGTCCTTGCATCCAGACAAGGACAAGGGGACATGGCTGTGTGCTGGGGACAGCCACCTGCACCTCTGGCTGCAATCTCAGGAGAGCTCCTTGCCTGGGGAGATCTATTGGGAGCAATGGGCTTAAATCCCAGGATTACCCAGAACTTGGGATATTCTATGTCAGTAGCTGATTCCGAGAGTCAAAAGCATCTGTATCTGTCATTTAATTGGAAAAATAAATTCTGGGTTTTGGCCAAAGCAACATCCCATGTAGGGAGTGGTCACAGTGGAGGGACTGCAGTGGGATGGGGTGAAACAGCATTGGCTCAAGTAAAAGTCATCCTGCAGAAGGTTTGAAAAACATTTCTGGAGATAAATCCAAGCCACTTGCTTACCTTTAACTGGAGGTCTGACCTCGTCAGGAGCACTTGGGAGAAAATGGATCAGTCAGGATGCTCAGCAGGTTGCAAAAATATGTCACCAATGCAGAGTGAGACCCAACCCTAGTAGGGGAGAAACCCCCGATTTGGAGCTGGAGTATTCAGTGAGGCACCCCACGACTTCCTAAGTTTGGGGCTGTCATGGGGCATGTTTGGTGTTTGCGTGTGCTAGAGGCATTAGAGGAAATGATTTGGGGACCTGTGGACAGCATCTGTAGCCTTCAGATTTTCTGTCAGACAGCATCTGTAGCCTTCAGATTTTCTGTAGCCTTCAGATTTTCTGGCCACTTCTGAGGACTGGCAGGTTCTAAGGGTCCATTTATTGTATTACCAGGGAGGCAGTATGTGCTGCTCTGTTGCGCTCTTCCAAGGGTGATCCCCCCAGCCCATGGCTCTCTGTGGGACTGAGGGCTCCAGGAGAGCAAAGCGCTGCCTGTGGGCAGCAGCTGGTGTGGGGACTCTGGTGACAGGGGCTTTGCTTTGCTGGGGATCAGAAACACCTGCCAGGTTCTGCCAAGAGCTCAGCGGCACCTCGGCCTTATCCTGGCCCCAAATAAGACTGGTTGGGCCAAGAGCAACACCCACCTGGCAGGCGCTGTGCTCTGAGGTCACTGCTTGGGGAAGAGGCCGTCTTGGCGTCTGCTGGCTCCTTCTCCCTCACGCCGGCAGCAGCAGCAACAGGGAACAGCCACGTCGCTCTCTCTATCAGAGACAGGCAGGAACAATCAGTCCAGCTCCCTTTCCAAGCTCCAGACTTTTCACTGCAAGCAGCAAGCATGATTGGTATCCTCTTGATGGGATGTGGGGTTTGGTGGGGAACCCCATGGGGATACAGAAAGAGATTCATCCCCAAGCTTTGCATTTGCACCCTTCCCTTTGGGGACAAGCCTGAGGATACCATGTGGGGGCTCAGCTCCTCCACAACCCCAGGCATGTTGGTTATCATCGGGGCCCCATTCTGATGCTCCTGAGGGTTTGTTTTTCTCATTAGGCTTCAACACTACGAGAGCAGTCTCGGCGCTGGTGGCTGAGGATCCACCATGCAGGGAGCGTCAGTAGGCACCTCCTGTTTACTTCCCATGCTCCTCCCCCAGAAGCTGAAATACAATGTTTAGGATCAGTCCCTGGACACGCAGCTGTGGGTAGAGGGATGCTGGCCAAAAGGAAGGGCCCTTTCCCTGTCTTCAGCCCAGCTGTCCCTTCAGCTCTTGCAAGGAGCAGATGGAGCTTTGCCAGGGTCCCTTAGAGTGCTTGGTCAGCCCCATTCCCCCTGACCTCCTTCCCAACTTTGCTGTCTCCCAGCCCTTTGTGGGTGCCCCACATGGCAGCTCTCAGAGTTCTTTGCTGCTCTGTCTTCTGCAGCCCTGAAAAGTCAGGCAAGTTCAAGCTGCAAATAATTTATTAAAACCAGATGTGCTCACTTGGAGCTACCATGAGGAATTTCAGGGCGCTCCAACCTTGTGAGGACCAGTGCTGAGATCCTGGCCTTCCACTGCGGGGGCGAGACAAGGCTGGGGGCTGCCCAAGGAGAAGTGCTGCCTTCTGAGCCTGTTGCCTCTCCTTCCTGCCTGGCCTCCCCTGGAGGGTTCCTGGAAAGGGGCAGAGAGGGAATTACAGCCATTTACAAGAAATTTGCCTTTTAGAAAAACACTTTCTCTGCATGACTCAAGAGCAAATTGGCGGAACTGGGCTGCAGAGTGAGGAGGGAATGCAGCTGGAGAGTAATGGAGGACAGCACATCCTGAACGGCATCTTCCTCCCGCCGGAAGCAGATATGGGACCACAGAGCAGAGATCTCACCCTGTTCCCTGGCCCTTTCCAGCAAGAGTAGCATGGTCCAGTTGGCTCTGAGTGCTTCATTTCTACCTCTGCCACTGCCTTACCTCATAGCTGTGGGCATGTCCCCTTCCACTTCCATCCCTCACCAGTTCCTTTAGCCTGGAGGGGTTTTGGCATCAATCCAAGCCACTCTCCTGGGTTTGGGTGTGAGTGTGTGGATTTTCAGGATTAGTGGGAGCTGGGATGAGCCAATGCTGAACAAAGCAGGTTTGGAGTCCTGATCCTGACGCAGAGCTGAGCCAAGAGCAAGGCGGTTGCCGACAGGGCAGCGTGTGCTCGCGGCTCCCATGCAGCCGGCGCCTTCAGTCGGGAGAGGACAGGGCTGAGCAGAGCTCTGGATTTTTAATTCCCCTGAATGCAAAGCAGAGCCGATCACCTTATAACTTTGCTGCTGGCATTCCCCAGGGCAGCCCAGATGGGAATGAGAGATCTGGCCTGAACATGAGGCTGAATGAGGCTCCCTGTCTTCATCCTGCTGCTGCTCACAGCATCCCTGCATTTTTATCTTTGTCCTACGTTTTTATCTCCAGCCCTGTATTTTAACTGTATTTTAACTTTTTGACCATGGCTCTGCTCTGCATCATCCCTACAGCCCAAGTAACAGAGGATGGGAAAGCAGCTCCTAGCCAGAGCTACCTGGGGGCTGGTGAGGCTCTTCCCATACTGGGGGGGTAGGAGGTGGATAACCTCTATTTTCAGGCTTTCCTGAATCAGCTCAAAGCACTTGAGCCTCCCCTTCACTGAATGCATTTGGAAATGAGTAGCAACAGAGTGAAACACAAACTGCGGCTGAAGGTGGAGGGAGAAGAAAGACTACAGTAACCCATGCCAGGAGGAGATGCAGGCTGGGAGCACAGAGGAGCAGGGAACAGCACATGGAGCTGCTGGAAGCATGCAGCTCCTCACCATTAGCACATGCCAGCAGCTTCTCCTAGCCTTCACACTCCCATGCAGCTAAAGCCTGGAATGGGAGTGTGTCTCAGGCCTGCTCCCAGAACAGACAATAGTGTCCTTGTGGCCAAGAGCCTGCTCTGGAGAGTGAACATAGCAAGAGGAGGCCAAGCTGCTCTGTGTTTGTTTGGCCTTTTGCCCCCACCCAGGGTGATGGTCAGGGGGGCACCCAGCTGCCCCTGAGGGCAGTGCAGGGGCCAGGGAGAAGCAGAGACCACAGGCAGAGCCGTGTGCAGCCGTGGAAAATCAGCATCTCAGTGCAAAGATGCATCAGCATGTGGTAGCAAAGGTTAGGTCCAGGCTGAGTGGGAGTCAGAGCTGTGCTTAATTATGGTCCCCAACACACCAAAGTCTCCTCCATGCTGGGAGTAGGAAGGTTTAGATTAAGCCTGCTTGAGTCAAGCTTGTGTAGCACCCAGAAAACAACATCCTCTAGCAGCAGATCCCAGGCAGACACTGGCAGTGGTTGCAAAGCTCACATTGCGGGTTTGCCAGGCCACAAAATAAACTTGACTGGCCCATTTAGCAGAGGGAAGCTCATTTATAGCATGACTCCCCACTGCAAATGTAGGAGGCAAAGCATCTGGTGAGACAGCCCCTTGGTGAATCCTGATCCTGTGGGTGTCAAGGCGTGTCCCCCGCACACATCCCTGCACGTGTGGGCACCTGCCTACTCGCTGCAGGACAGTGATGCTGCGGCTGATGCTACTGAAGCACCATTGCCACCTCTCATGGCCCAAATCTGTGTCACATCATCTGGACAGGAACAGGGGGCTGAAAAATGATCAATTGCAGTGGCAGGGAGGGAGCCAAACTAGCTCAGTGTTTGGTTTCACTTGCAGTCCCTGAGTTTGACTTCAGGCACAGTGAAGGTCAGGTCAGGTTTGCAGAGTAACCTGGGGCCTAGTGACTGTTCACCTAAGGAAGCAGCTCTGGAGGCAGGTACGGCCTTGGCTCCTCGGGGATGCTGGCACAGTGGCTCCACATGCCTGTGGAGGCGCTGGATGTGCCAAGGGCCCCAGCACTCCCCACTCCAGATACAGACTCAACGTCTTCAGCTGCCAAGGTCCTTTTTCATTTTCTGTTATGTATTTTTGTGAAGCTGACAAGGCCCAGCCCCAAGAAATTAAAGGAACTGAGTTTCATCACTGCTCAGTGAAGTTATTGTTGATGACTGAGAGGGGAGACTTGGGTGTGTGTGGGCTGGAGAGTGGATGGGGGGTTGTGACCCACAGATTTTTATCAACAGAAAAGGTTTTTTTTATGTCCTGAACATATATGGCTTCTAAAGGCAGCTGCTATTCTACAGGAAATGAGGGACAAACCCTCCTCAGGTTTCTAATTTATGTTCCAGGATACGATCAACACCAGTAATTAAGTGACTCAGTAAGTTTCAGCAATTCCCCCTCTAATGCAGATATCTCCCTGCTCTGAGCTACAGAATGCACCCCCTCCTCCATCATTCCTCATCCTGTCTTGTGTCATCTCTGTGCAGCCACTGCAAGAGAGCTCATGCCAATGCCAAGAGCAGAAAAACAGTAAAAGCCAAGCAAATCAGTTTCTTAAAACTTATTTTAATATCCATGTCTCATCTGTTGGGTAGAGCCAAAACAGTCTGGCCTGGTTTAAGTTACAAATTCTTCATACACTTAAAGTAAATGAACAGTGTGGCAATAGGGTCTGTTATTGGAAGTGAAACCCATGTTAACAAAGGAAGTGTTGCAGCCAGAATTCTACCAGGGTTCTTCTTCCCTGCTATCAGCACCCAAAGGCTGTCACTGTCCCCTGGCCCTGGATGGGTGTTATAGCTTCTAACACAAAACTAATCACACCCACAGAGATGCACACACCAGATGGCCAAGAAACAATGGGAACAGGATAGAAAAAACCCTTTTAGAATTCTTCCTGATGTGGGCAGATACCAAATCGCCAGTTTCGGCAAATGGGATGAAGCACCAACGCTGATTTCTCCTGACAGAGGCTGAATAAACATGTTGAAGCTGCTTGCTGGACAATTAACTTCTGGCTTAGAGCAGCAGGCATGGAAAGGGCTAAGAGAGGATGGCTGAGGATTTAAAGATGCAGTATTTCTGTTCTTTGTCTAAAACACTACAGCAGTTTAGACACCACCTTAAATACATCTGCAAGGGAGTAAATCCAATTAAAAGCCCAATAATCACTACAAAAATAGTAAGAAAAATCAAAGCAGCAGAGTTCTCCACTTCCCTGGCCTGTTGCTTAATTCCAACAGACTGCTCCATTTCTCAGCAAGTTCCTGATCAAGTTTAAGTGCAGTATTTGCAGATGATGGCCTACAATAAGGCGGACAAGTGGCAGTTCTGACTGCATGATGGAGAACAGCACTTGTCAGGAGATGCCTCCGAGGGTAACAGAGCCACCCAAACAGCCCAGAGGCTGCCACAGTTGTGGGTACAATCCTGGAGTTGTCCCACAAAGGATCCCCCAGCCCACAGTGGTCCAGGGACTGGGTTGGGAAGTGAACAGGGTGGTTTGGTTTTTAACCATCATCCTGAATTGCAGTAGTGCAGCACTCATCTCCCCCCATCCTGGGACAAACCCTGCTCCTCAACACTGCATCTTTAAATATTTCTGGCTAAAAACTCCTGCCACATGTTAGGAGCACTCCAACCTGGCTGCCACGTGTTCAATTGCTGCGCTTCTTGTGTTTTCAGTTTTCCTTCAGTGTGGGAGGGAAAAGGAAGCAGAGTGGGAGGCTCCCATTTCACAGCAGGTAGGCAGATCCAGCTGAAGGTACAAGACCCTTCCAGGCAGATTACAGGAGGGGGACAATAATTTGGGCGTTTGCTCCTTTCAAGAACATTATCTCATTCCCTGCCATCTGAAATCGGATGCAAGCAATGGCAGCAGGTTTCATGAGTCAGCAAGTTTGAAAAGTGTTAAGGGAGAGAGGAAGCTTTGCTGCCAAGTCACCCAATGGAGAGGAGCAGACAAGGGTTCAGCTTCGGCACGCTTTACCATGAACTGGGTCAGTAGAGAGCTGTGGGCACAGATCACACATGTGACAGCTGAGCTGTGCGCCAAACCCTGCCCACTCTCTGCCTGCCCACCAAGATCAGGCTCACAAGTGTGGAGAGCTCGGTATGAGCATGATGGGCTGGCTCTGCAAAAGCAACAGCACTTCAACACATTAAAAAGGTGCAACTGTTGTGAGAGTGATGAAGCAGCAGCTAAGACCTTGTGGCAGCCTGAGATGTGAGCTGCTCTGATCACAGAGTGACGCAGGCCTGCTCTCCCAGGGCTTCACCACCCTCCTGAGAAAGTGAATCATTCCTAAGAGGCCACCCCAAAGGAGCAGAAAGCTGCACCAGCTGCAAGAATGGACACTGCCACAAACCTGCTAATACGGGTTTCACGGAGACCAGAAAACTGTTTTCTTCCAAAAAACTGTTATTTTTAAAAAACTGAAATTAATTAGGGGTAAAACACTAACTCTAGTGCCATGAACAGGCAGGATCAACTTTTTTCCCCTCCAAAGGGCAAAGAGTCATATACCATCCCCAGCTGAACCTTGGTGCTTCGAGCTTTTCAGGAGATGTTACCTAAACTTTATTAAAAGAAAAAGAACAATGTTTAAATATCAACACTGGACTAGCCCAGTCTTTTTTCCAAAGTCCACATTCTTCATATGAAGCACACACGGCGTCCTGGATTTCCCAAGGCTGCATGTTCAGAAGTTCACAGTACATGGAACCATGTCTTTTTGTATTTTTTCTTGAGTTTCTCCTCCTTGCTCAGAGCAGCCACCCTTTTGTGGTCACTGACTGGATAAACCTCAAGCTATCTCCTATCCACATGGCTTGGCCTAGATGCCGAAGGCTTTCTTGATGAGAGTCGATGTTGTCATGCTCTATGGATGGAAAAAAGCAAGAGAAAAAAGCACCTGGTACAGGTTTCTTGAGATCCTTGTGGATTCCTCTGTTCCAAAGGTGTTTCTGAAAGTCTTTATGCCGGTTTCTCAAGCAGTTTTTGGCCTATTACTCTGTCTCAGTTTGAAGAGCTGTTGGTGGATGATCCAGAGGTTGATGCAATTGCAGCTCCAGCTGGGCTGCTTGTGGACACAGATTTGCGGATGTGAGGCAACAAGTAGGGGTCACAGGCCAGCTGCTGGACATCTATCCGGTCCTCCTTTCGATAGGCCAGACACCGCCTGATGAACGCCTGCGGCACCCCAAAGCCAAAGCAAGAATTAGTTTTTTATGACAGAAACAGGAAGCTTTTGACTCTTTGGGAGCGGGGCCAATGGGACAACCCCAGTGCCAAAATTCCTTCCCTGGACACAGCCCACCTCTTGCACTAAAGCTCATCTTGTACCAGAAGCATGGGCAGAAGTACCCAGTGCTCAATGCTCAGCCTGACAGCTGCAGTAATCATGGAATCACAGAATGGTTTGGGTTGGAAGGACCTTAAAGCTCATGTCATTCCAACCTCCCTGCCATGAGCAGGGACACCTTTCACTAGACCAGGCTGCTCAGAGCTCCATCCAGCCTGGCCTTGAACACCTCCAAGGATGGAACATGCAAAGCCACTGACCACTGTGCGATAGCTGAGCATTAAACACAGAACTCCTGCTGGTTTTATGGAAGTCAGGAGACTGAACTGCCTGTGCTGCTTTGACCCTCAAACAGATTTACCTTTGCTTCTGGTGTGACTACTGGCTTTGGAGGGAACTGCACCTCAGTAGCTTTCAGGATTGTGTTCTCCTGCAAAATATCCTGCTGTGACTGGTTGTGACCGAAGGGCTACCAAAAGAAAGAAATAAGTTGTTAAAGGTTGGTGACAGGCATAAAACCCCCGTAGCTCTACTGTTTATCATCACCTGACATCAGTATTTTTCCAGGCAAGCAGCCCACAACTGCAGGGAAGGTGCTGCAGATACCAGAGGACCAGGACGCATTGCTCCCACGCTCAACTGAACAAAAGGGATCAAGCTGGAACATGTCTGGCTTGGCCAGTAGGGATCACCACCTGCTTCCAGACCTTGTGGGTCTGTTACAGCATTTGTCATCCACCTGAGCTGGCAGAGGTTGACCCATTCGTGTTTGCTGGGCTGGTTCCACATGTCTGACTGACAGCACTGAGCAGCACATGTGTCAGCCCTGGCTTTCACAACACTTGGTTACCAAGGATTCCCAAAAAACAAGAGCTCATGGAATCCTTTTCCCTTCTCCATCCTCTCTCTCCTGTTGTCATAAAGCAAACTACTACCTCTCCTCATGACAAATCACCTTTTCCTGATCCATGCTCTTCCCTTCCAAAAGCCATCCTAAAAACTTCTAAAGTGGGTCTTTGTACCTACTTTTTTCCCTCCTAGGCACTTGCAGCCATTAAGACCAACAAAGACTCAGGCCACTGAAAGTTTTACACACAAGACCAGACCAAAAACCTCAGATCATGAATGACACACCTGTCCTGCCCAAAACAGCCTCAGTGGGAACATGCCCAGTGGAAAGAGATGAAGTTCTGCAGAATGTCTTTTCTGAAGGAAATGCTAAAGGTAGAGCACAACACAGCCTAGTCTACGCTCCCCAATTCCATTTAGCATGGACTCTGCCCTGGAACTGATGGCAAGGAGACAAGGGACCACGTTTTAAATCTGTGGAGAAGGAAGCAGAACCCTGGGTTGCCTCCCAAAAGATTTGGGAAACACCACTAAGAAAAGGAATTAAACGCCTTCTTACCTTTCTGCCATATAGACACTGATAGAAGATGACTCCCACTGACCAGACATCAACTTTATTTGAAATCTTTGGAGGTTCTTTCCCAACCACAAAACATTCTGGTGGCAAATACCTGATAAAAGGAAGTGTTAAGAAGTTATGAGCAGCAGCTTCAAGTATTTTCCATGATTTCCTTTTGAGCAGAAAATTCTATGATCAGACACTGGCTTGGGACTCAAGGGTCCCATTTCATTCCTGTGCATCTCTGGGCCAAGATCACCAATGCCTACTCCTTCTGGGAACAGTGATCCAAGGACTCTCCAGACATTCATGTTCTGAGCTTGTTAGCACAGTCAGTTTCTTTTCACCAGAGCATGTAAAACAAGCCCATTCTCTTTCATCTTCAGAACTGGTATTTGCTGTTGAAAGGGCTTGGCCAACAATTCCACAATGAAAGCACACAGCCAAAAACATATTTTTAGAAATACAACCCTAGATACCATGCCCCAGTTAAAGACACTCAGCTTCACTCAGGGTACAGCTAGTTTCATTTTTAGGAACAGAACAAAGTTCTACAATACAGAATGGCCCAACAAATGTTCTGTTGCCCATGGTGACAGTTTGCAGCTCAGGTGACATTTAAGAGTCACACTTGGTGGCACTCACCAAGGGTCTGCTCCCAGCCAAGGGTGACACAGTGACACTTGGCACAGAAGATAAAGAATTGCTGAAAACACGACACTTGAGTAAAGCTCAGGCTATAGACAACACCGTGAGACATCTTTTTCAAGAGCTAACTATGGATCCTCACCTCCTCATTTCAGAGAAATACTCTCTTCATCTCCCTGATGCACCTGAATTTCCAAACAGGTATAGTATTTCCCTCGTTCTTGCTTAAGATGTGAGATGGAGCCACTCTGGACAGTGAAAGAGCAGCCAAG
Organism: Tichodroma muraria; assembly: GCA_013390105.1. NCBI lineage: Eukaryota > Metazoa > Chordata > Aves > Passeriformes > Sittidae > Tichodroma > Tichodroma muraria. Next base: position 2,378 of record WAAG01025648.1, on the reverse strand, counting down.
CCCCACTCTGGAGCTCGCTATCTCAGCAGTATATGCAGCTTTTCACCAGCCTTTTGAATATGAGCTGGTTTTCAAACACTGACCTATTGAACAGTGAAAAGCTGCCAGCCTCAAAAGGAGCTGTGTGACAACAAGAGCAGTTTCCAGGATCTCAAACCTCCAGTGTGTCAAGCTGTCACAGCCAATGGCAGCACACACAGAGCTGACACTCTTTCAAAGCTGTTTATAAACTGTTCTTGATCTTAACTTGCAAGTGCCCCAGGCATTGCTTACCAGTAAGTACCAGCACCCTGCGATGTCAGCTCCATGCCATCAACTGAGTTGTAACTGTCATCATCCATGATTTTGGAAAGTCCAAAATCTGTGATTTTTATCTCTCCACATGCAGTACCATTGACTAGAAGAATGTTACCTAGACAGAGGAAAGAAACAGACTTTAGGATACACATTTAGGAAGAATAAAATTGCATTGAGCCCTGCACTGCACAAGGACAAGGGACCTACAATGATGCTTTAACTCTCAAAACCCTGAACTTCAGAGACAACTCCAGGACCACCAAGTGCTAGAGCTGACCTGCCCATCTTGAATGACCTAGTGACCTCATACTGCTTGAAGCCTCCAGATCCTGAGCCCTGTTAGCCAAATAAGCTTCAAGCCCAGGCTGTTTTGACCGCTCCCAAAGGTTCCGTTGGAAGGACAGCTCAAAAAGGAGGATTAAGGAGAGAAGTACACATACACAGTTATGACTCATTCTGCCCAGAAGTTCTGACTTGCCCTGTCTTCTCAACATACCAGAAACTTTCTCCTTCCTGACAGTGCTCCCCAGTGACTTTCTAAGCTCAAAAAGGACAATTATTGCTTAGGCAAGAGTCTTTCGTAAACCCATCAAGAAATTGGATCATCACTGTTTTCCTCCAAGCCTACAATAAAGTAGCAGAACTGTATGTGATGGCAGTGGATGAAATCACAGCTCTAGGTAGCTGCAGGCAGAGCTCAGAAAACTTGGGAACAGCCATGGAGAAAACAGGGTCACTACAACCAGTGCAACAGCACCATCTCCCGTAGACATTCCTCATGCTGATGCAACAAACCACATCACAAACCAGTTACACATTGCTGATGAGGTGCCATCAGTACAGGGAGACAAGCCAGAGATAACTGCCCAAAGAGATGGATGAATTTACTGGACTAGGAATAAAGCTATGTAGCCAATATGCACCACCCTAAAACAGAGTATTTCCATTTTCCCCCTTGTGGCTCTGCCCCAGTGGTAGAAGAAAAATATACTAAACCATTTGGGGACAATCTTCTCCACTGCAGATGTAACTGAATTAACTCAAAGGCAAACCTGAGCAGTCTGACTGCATCCTCAGCTTTGGGAGCTGAC
>WAAG01025645.1:25431-153146 GCA_013390105.1 Tichodroma muraria | reverse complement strand
TGTTTATAGGATCAGTGAGCTGCTTCTTTGCCATACGCCTAGGAGTGCTGCGCTTCTCTGGTATCTGTTGGCCTCCAGCATCTTGACAAAGCCTTCACTAGGTATATTCCTGTAAAACTGGTTTAATTTACTAGGAGGATGTAAGTACAGAATTTATAGTTTTGTACAACTGATTTGGGAATTCGTGAGGTATGTCTAACCACAGTCCAAAAATCCCTTAAATGCCATTTACATAAGTTACTATAGAAATGTTTTCTTTTTAAAAGGTTGGTTTATTTGACATTAAGCCTCGCTGATGGAGCAAGTTGGTCATGTGCGACTCCAAAGAGATGGCTGTTTGTTTAATGTCCTACATAGCATAGGAGAGATGGAATAGTGGTATTACTCCTTATTTTCACCTGTGCAGAATCTTAACGTGGCAGATCAGCAGGCACAGACAGAAGACACAGAGTCCATAGCTGTAAGCTGGGGCAGAGGGAAGCATGTTGAACAATGTATGTTCATTGAAAGAATACCTGTGCAATTTCACACTTTCCTAGTTTTTGCATATATCCATTGTACTTGCTCATCCACCTTCCACTGCAGCACTTTAGTTCCATGCAGTGAAGCACTTCAGAATTTCAGAAATGTGCAGGTTCATATCTAAAACTGAATTTTTCAGCTGCGGTTTTTCAAATTCCAGAGCTCTAAGACTAAAGTACTTAATATGGCTCTTTCCTTCCTTGAGTCTTAAAAATGTACAGGAGTGGAGGCTCTCTGCTCCTGCAGAGTTAGAGCCATGCAGCCCAGGAATGCTTGACCTTCAGGCAGAAAATGCAAAAAATATTATTCATCTGAAACTTTAGCACTCCTTCCTGGAAATTCACTAAACCATTCAGTACTCTAAAGATATCCATGAAGAAAGTGCCTAATGAGAAAGTTTTCTTGCTGCTGAAATCCACAAGGAAGGTGGTTTTCAATGTCAGTGAGCTGTATTATAATGCTGAACAATACTGGTGCTGGTGCATAAAACCACAGTTTACAGCTGTACAGACACAGGTCAGATGTGCGGAGATTTTAGGATTAATGTTTTTAGGATAGTTTATATTGTTTAGGGTTGGGGAAGGCTGATTTTAAGGAGAAGCTTATCTTAAAATTGAATTAAAATGAAGTGCAGCATCAAGGAGTGTACATGTGAAATAGTCACATAACCACTGATTAATTTTAAAAACCTTGTATTTTGGTGATAGACCAAACAAAAGGTTTCAGCACAAAAGAAGATTTTTTGAGGAGGAGTGGGAAGTTGGGAGCATCAGAAAAGGAGCATTTATGAAGAAAGTGATGAATTGAGAGAAGGACATTTAAGATGACCACACAGATACAATCACTCAAGGGCTCTAACTGAATCTGTAGATCCTGCAGACCTCTTCCATTCCTACTGCAGATCCCCATGACAGTCTCTACCTGCCAGGTGGTGATGCTTTGAGACATAACAGGACTGTGTTGCAAGCTCTGCTGTTACTTAGACTTCATTACTAAAATAGATTCAAATATATTTACAACTATGCTTAAAAGTATTAGCATAAATCATGAAAACTGAATGGCACACAAAAATAAATGAACCAAGTCTGTTTGGGGAGGCTATATCTTCAGTTATTTCTTATCCTATTTGTTCATTTAATGAATTTTGCCAATTAGCAATTAATTTGCAGTAGGTCTCCTAGTCATTAGTGTGAATTAGCAAGGTTTTGTTGGCAGAATGCCTCGAACATTAAATAAAAACCCTGTATCATGCAAAACCTCGAGGGTACTCCATGGTGAGATCCTGTACAGAAATTGAACTGCAGAGGGTCCACCCCAGTCCCAGCCCTTGCTGTGAAGGTGTGGCGGGTGCTCTGTTCTGATCTTTTTAAACTGCATGACCCTACTCTGGAGCAATGTCCTCCTTCAGGGGAGAGCAAGGCAGGTCAGTGCCCTGTGTTCCATGCCTCCCAGACCAAGAGCATTCCAGCAGAGGCCATATATCCCAGGCATCTGCATGGGCAGGCTCTGGTACTATGGCTTTGTGGTGTTGACTCACAATTTTCCGTAGCTCTTTATTTTTCTCTTGGTACACATAGTTCATGTGTTTAATGCAGGTTGTTTATAGCAAGGACAAAGGATTACAGTCCTTAAATCAAAAGTGATGTTGGTGTAATTATAAGCACAGGCTGGTGTTGCAAAGAGGGCTGTAGGGAGAGGCTGTCAAAGGAGAAAAGCATCCAAAATATAGTAACCTCAAAAATCCCAGCTAATCAGTTTTCTGACGGGAGCAATCTGTTTTCCAGGTATTATTATTATATGGGGACTTTAAAGATAATAAATAACAATAATAGTCTACTATGGGGAAGGAAAGAAAAGGGCAAATGCCATTCACCTCAGAAGCTGTGGTTGCTCACTGGAGTTCTCCGAGGAACATAATTTTCCTCAGCCCCTGTGGAGGCCTCCATCCATGACAACACCAAGAACATCCCAGGAGCTGTGGTGTCAGCAGTACGGTTGCCTGAAGGGGTGTTTTCATTAATGCAGAGATGCAGCCCACAGAAACCACATATCCCAGTGCAGACATCATGAGCCAGAGAGCTCTTCTCTGGGCTGCTGGCTGGGACTTGTGGCCCCTGCAGATTGCCTCATGCTTTGGGAATGAGGGGCAAGTGAGCACCACTTCCATCACTGTGCTGCTTCTCTGGATACCTGCTTGAAAGACCAAAACAAAGAAGGGCTTCCTGAAGTAAGGTTGGTCTTATCAGAGCTGTACAGAGCATGAAGACTTCTCTCTTGAAACAAGGCAGCCCAGCTAACGGACCTTGGCTAACAGATTATCAGCAGCGTTTGAGTAATAGACTGCTCATTTAGTTTTAATACATTTTGCATAGAGAGCAATCAGCCTTCATCAGTCTTAGAGATGAATTGGCTTAGCCAGCTAAATTCTAAAGATATTAGTCCGACAGCAGCCACATAAATCATAACATTTTCTTAATGATGGTAAAATTAAAATATACTCTTGCTTTGAGAAACCAATGAAGCCTTCCTGTTTGCAGGCCAGATCCTCCTGCCTGAATTAAAAGGAAGCTTAATTGATGTGGTTTTAAAGTAAACTCACAGTCCCACTCTTCCTTAGCATCTCTAGTGTTCCTTTCTTTGAAGTTAAATTAATTTGTCCCGCCTCTCACTGCTCCATCCTCTAATCTTCAAGAGTGTCAGTGAAGACCAGACTCCTGTGGGACGTGATCCAGATGTGCACAACATCACAGCTGAAGGCTTTGCCAGGTTGTTTGCATTGCCAGTAGTTGCTTGAGCTAGTGGAGGCCTCCCAGGAGGAAAGCTTGTGCTCCTCCTCTAACCAACAAACCAAGACCTCCTGTCAGTCTACCCAGCCTAGCCAAGGATGAACTTTTCTTGTCCTTTGTTCCTGAAGCTGGCTTGGTGCCCAGCATGCTTTTGCCAGAAGGGAAATTAACAGAAGGGAATCCTGCCTTTGGCTAAAAAGGCTCCAGTGTCTGGTGTTGGGGCAGGGGTGAAGACAGACTCTCAGGGCTGTGATAGTCACACAAGTATTGTGTGTCCACAAGCTCTTCAGGGGGAGATGCTGGGCTCCTTGTGTCCCCCAGGTTAAGGGGGGTACCTTCCGACTAGGTCATCCCATACATCCCCAAGCTGAGGCAGAGCTGCGTATGGGTATGGGTATGTCACCTGTTTAAACCTTCTGTATGACTCCTCATGACGCAGAACAATTCTTTGGGCTGAATTCTCTTGCTTTCAGGGATGTCAGGGATGTCTTTCGGATGTTCTAGACTGACTATTCAGTCTTCTGCTAAGCTGTGCAAAGTGACCTTTCCTTCCTTGGCATCCTGCTGCTAGCTGCAGCATGGCACCCATCAAATAAACAGAACATCTCCTGTCCCAGTGCTCTGGGCTGCCTTATCTTAGGGCTCTACCCTGTCCTTTTCAGCAGAGCCTGTGCAGGTAGTCTGTGCAGCAGAGCTCCTCAGAAAACCTCTTTTAGTGAGGTTCTGCTCAAGTTGAGACTCTGGGCTGAAGACTTGACTGAAGTCCAAATACATGATAACTTTGACAGTCTTTCTCCTGCTAAAACAATCATTTTGTGATGAACTGCAAGGAACTGGTTTCTTTACAAGTAGGAAAGAAGTATGAAATTGCTGTGCAGAAACATTAGCACTAAGCCAAAGACCTTTGGGGTGAAAAAAAAAGGAGGCAGAGGCATCCTATAGTCCTTACCTGTGCTAACTGTTTGCATGAAGGTGTGTTTTTGGTTTTTTCTCTAGTGCTTCTGTTGGATTCTCTGGGTCAGGATGATTTCTTAGAAGTCCTCCCCTGATAGTCCTATTGGTCCTTTGTTGGAGTCTTTCCTGTGGTGCTATTATCTGTCAAAAAGGACCTGGTGCTTCTCAGCATATACTGTGAAAGGCCTATTCCCCTGGGGTGCTCTGTAGCATCCATACTCTGGTTTCTTGACTGAAGTGATGTCATGGAGAAGGCAGGATTTCCCACAGGTCCTACACTGGTGTTGTGGAGCAGCTGATGGGACATAGCCATAGGTGAGTTAAGGTTAGAACTCTCACCATTTGGGGATGTGTGCGTGCATGCAGTGTTCCTGCATTTTGAGGAATTAGGAAGTTCCAGATGGAGCCTCTTGGCATTTTTGTGTTGGGGCAGCGAACACTGGAAGTGATGGGTCTAATCTGGGAGACTGATGTTGGGCTGCCTGCTTTGGGCAACTTCACCCTGTGGCTTATGGGAAGTAAGGTGACCACAGGCCCTCCCAGTGAGCTCTCCTGAGAGGCCAGTTTTAAGGTGGAGTGAATAATGTTTCTTCCTTCAGGTCATTCCCATCTGTGTTGCAGACTCATGGTTGGCTTAGCTGAGGTTTGGGCCCCTGGTCAGCCCCCTGATCACCCTGATCAGGTGTGTGCAGGACGGCTGTAGGATGCTCTTGTCTCCTGGCTGCTCAGTGGCCTGCCGGGCTGGTGATTGGGATCCCCAGGTTGAGGTGTGAGGTCACCTTTCCAGGGGCAGCCTGCGCCTGTGCAGAAGGGTGTTTGACAATGCAGTGTTGAGAACCATTCCTTTCCCGGTGTGTCTTCTAGCGTAGCTGAGCGCTTTCATTTTTTCTTGGATATATCCTCAGGGCTTGGAAACCTGTTCTCCCTGCCATATTGTGCCAGCTGCGTTTGTGCTGCTGGCAGTCTAATAAATGCTTGGTCTGAGCAGCTAGCACTCCTGCTAGAGCCCAAATGAATGCAGAGGAAGGACCCTGCTAAGTGTGTGCATTCTTCCTCTCCTGGCCAGCTCCAATTCCCTTTCATAGCTCACATCTGATGCTTCCTCTCTCACCTAGCCCCTTAGCTCCGATGTAAATGTGTGTGCACACTTCCGCCAGTCAAGTAACTGTGCTCTCTCTGTCTCTCCCCTTTGTTACAAAGCCTGCTCTGTAAATGAATCCCACAGGTCTGGGGCTCAGCAGGTAAAAGGAGAAGTGAGTCTGTTAGCGCATGAGTCTAATCAGGCCGGCTAAAGCGAATAAAGTAGGGCAGCATTGCACATTAGCCGCTGTGTAAATGAGCCCTTTGATGGGCTGGGCACCGCAGGAGAGGGTTTGAAGCCAAGAAGAACTTTTGTTGTTAATTCAGTGACACATGGAAACTATAAAACAGCGTGTCTTGCACACACACGAGAGAGAAAATAAAAGCCCTCACGACCGGGCTTTTCAATACCTGCCCTCGGACCTAGTCTGAAAACTTTCAGCCCCTGTCTCCCTCTCTTACCACTTGATTTTCCTTTCTCTCCCTTTCTTTTTTTGTTCCCCCTGCACTATAAAAAGAAAAGCTCTCTTGCCTTTTGAACTAGACGGCTGTGAGTGAGGGCTATCTCTGAGCTGTGTGGCTCTGTTACCTTTGTGTTCCAGATGAAACTGCCAAGCTCGGTGGGACAGAAGAAGATTAAAGCCCTGGAGCAGATGCTGATGGAACTCGGAGTAGGTGAGTAAAGGGGGCACGCGAGAGAGAAAGAGACACACAGAGCTAGCCTTTGTTCTCGAGATGGGCTATTTTTTCCCCTAGTAATACAGCCAGTTTCTTGAATAACAGTATGTGAATGGTTTTTAAAATATTTTATGTGTTTAAAAAAAAAAGAGAGGGTAAAAGCCAGAACAAGATGCACAGGGTTTTTTTTCTTTCCTCCCAGTAGAAAAATCTTTTAAAAGAGCCTTTGTTTCTCTCTTGTTTGGGCCTTTTTAACCATCAAGAGAGGCAGCACAGTATTAGGAAGGCAAATCTCAGCCTTGCCGGGAGAGGTACTTCTAACTGTGTTAGTGACCACGGCACGCGCATTGTTCAGGGCTGCCCTGTCTTGCTTTTAAGCTTCATTTCCTCTTAATTTACTGCTCACGGTGGCAAGTCCAAAATGCATCTGGGACTGTTCATCCCCCCTTTATAGGTTGCATGCTGTGTGAAAATCTGGAGCATTTCTGCTGAAAGGCGAGTAAACACACATCCCTCACTCTTGAACTCGAGTGTCTTAGCAGCTGAAAGAAGGGTTCACTTAACATGTACAATACCTGCTCGTGGCTAGAGGGGGAGAAGTGCAGCCCATGGCCAGCGGCTGCTCTCCATGCAGTGGGGACAGTTTGCAGATATTACAGGTCCCAGCATGCAGTGTCTCTTAATTAGACACCTGATGATCCCTTTCCCCCCCACTGTGGCTGGAGAGATATTTAAAGGTAGGAAAAGAGAAAAATAGAAAGAAAAATAGAAGCCTTATTAATGATTTACAAGAGAGTACTGAGCCTGTTCCCAGCACTGACTTCTGTTAAGTCTTGTTAGTTTTTTGGGCCAACTGGTTTATGGCTGGATATGTTGTCTTGGAGACTGTGCCATTCTGAAGGCCTCCTGTGGCTGGTGAATGTTGCTCAGCCATGATGGTTTCCTCTTTCTGCTGTAGAACTAAGGAAGTTGCTGTTTGTGCTTGCTAGGGAAGCTCGGGGGAAGCATGTGAGTGCTTCTTGGAGCTCACTTTCCATGAGGGTAAGGAGGGGTTCCTGACTCCCCACTCCTGCCCCACAGAACATATCTTGAGGATCTCTTGGGGCTTCGGCCCTGCTGTACCTTAGAGCGCAGAACCACACCTGGGCTTTGTGGGGATGAACACAGTGCCAGCAGGAAGGAGGTTACGTGGGCAGCCCTGCAGACAGGGGCCACTGCTATGTATCAGGGCAAACATGCAGAGCTTCATCCTTTCCTTCTGCAGAAGTTGCAGCTCTTCCTGGCTCTGTACGTGGGCATGGTGGGGTGCAGCAGAGTTCAAGGTGTGCAGAGGTGCTCTGATAGTTTCTGCTACAAACAGGTCTGTAACACAGCAGCAGAGCAGTTCTCTGCCTTGGACCTGCCCTGGGAGGAGCAATGGGAGAGGCAACAGAGCTCAGCCTGTCCACCTGTTGTTGGTGAAGGTGTAGGGAACAGCGGGAGCTCTTCTGCCCTTTGCAGCACTGTGGATCCAATCTCTCTGTAAGACAGAGCTCCCTTCATGTGACCTGGTGGGTGGCAAGGTTCAGTCACCTGGTCTTCCATCATCCTTCACTTGCTGAGTCCTGGACTTTGCAGGTTCATCCTTAGTCCTTGGTCAGAACCAAAGGACAGCCTGAAAAATAGGTATGTAGCCCTTAGGGATGCCAATTTCTACTGATCCATGCGATTGGAGCGAGGCTCCTGGCGTATCTTTGTGGGAATGAAAGGCCAAGACCTTTATAGGGATTTTTCATTGTAGGGTTGTAGGTCTGGGTGTTTAACAAGGGGTGTTTTTCTCCCTAGATCTCAACCCTATGCCCACAGAGGAGATTGTGCAGATGTTCAACGAGCTGCGGAGTGACCTGGTGCTGCTGTACGAGCTGAAACAAGCCTTTGCCAACTGCGAGTACGAGCTGCAGATGTTACGGCACCGCTACGAGGCCCTGGCCAAAGCTGGGAGCATCGGCCCCCTCAGCGTGGAAGGTGCCCATCCAGATGGGCAGACAGGGCTTGGCATCGAGGAGGGCAAGGGAGATACCAAGGACCAGATCATTGATGTAGTAGGAGCACCACTGACCCCCAACTCGGTGAGAAGGAAGGTCGGGGGGGCAGAACAGGGCGCACTCAGGTCTCCGACGCAGATGCCCTGACAAGCGCTGGGGATGCTGCCCTGCTCTCCCTCCAGGCATGCGCGTCCAAGGGAGCAGAACACGCCTGTTCCCCCCCAAGTCCCAGTGCTGCTCTCTGGGCTTGTCTCCTGTGCTGGACAGTGTTCTTGGTGCTACAGGTGGGGTCAGCAGGGCTTTCTACATCCTGCATGCAGGCAGATGGCTTGGTGTGGGTGCCACCGTGGACCAAAGCAGTGAGGCTTTGGGTGATGAGAGCTTGTTCTAAGGCAGCAACAGTACAGCTGCAAACCTGAGGCATTTTCCCTCTAGACACAGCCTCGTAAGGGTTGCTCAGCAGAGGGAAGCGAGTGGGGGAAAGCAGTCTTCAGGTGATAAGACATGACCTGCCCAAGACCCTGGAGTCAAGCAGTAGCCCTGCCTGGAGCAGGAGGCTTGGGAAGGACAGAGGTGTTTGAAGAGCAAAGGAGGGTTTTTATACCCTACTTCCAGTGCCAAGAAAGAAAAGCCAGGCCTAGGGCTTCTTCCAGTGCAAGCCCTGTGGCAATGTCCTGTGCATGTACCTCTGCAGGATGTGAATCACCGGCCTCTCCTCCCTGCCTCCAGGAGGGCAGGCTGCCCAGCCCCTCACCACTGCCTCAGGGCCAAGGGTAAGCCTGGGGATCAGCTGAGGCTGCTTTCCCCTCTGTGCAGTCCCCTGGCACAGCTGAGCTGAACTGCCTGATGAAAGCTGCCCATCTCCACACCATGGCATCCCCAACGCCTCCGACACACTGCCCCTGGTAGCGGCACAGACCTTTACTTTCTAAAATGTATAATGTATTGCAGGATATTGAGAACACCTTATCTGTCAACGGCAGAGGCGACACGTTAACCTGGACTTGAGTAATGTCCTATTTGATTGTGACAATGTTGAGTCGTAAGGAAGAGTTCCACTGAGACAGGTTCATGTTTGTAAAGGAGTCTTTTGAATTATTATTTTTTTTTCCCTACTGCATTCAATCTGGAATCTCACCCCTCCCTCCCTGCGGTCTGGAGTGTCCTGGTTTGCAAACTTTTCGGGCCGATTTACAGTACACTTGGTCTCCCTTGAGAACTGGCTTGTTGGGAAAGTGGGAGAGATGGTGGTGGTGGCTGTAACTGCAGGAGGAGGGAGCCCACGTGTGTGTTTCTGACCACATTGTTTCTTGGTGCCACCTCCTGGAATTGGAAACAAAGGCATGGGCCCAGGCAGCACAGAGAGGGTTAAACTGACCTGGTCTCTGACATATTTGAAAGAAATATAATCAAGTTAATTCACTGCAAGGCAAATTCAGTACCTAAAGGGCCCCCATGTTAAATACAGCACTGACCTTTACCGGCTGATTACACAAAGACGACACAATTAGATTAGTCCAAGACAAAAGGTCAAGCACATTCACACTGTGACCATTTTTTGCTACCTTTTGAGGGGGGGGAAATTACGTCCCAGCTGGAGGGGTATTTTGGAGAGGAAGAGAATGGGGCTGCTGTACCATGTTCTGCCTGGTTCAGATATGTTTGTAGAGTCAGGCAGGGCCTGGCACTGTGCTTGCCCTGAACCTTTCTACGGTTGTTGGGCTGTGTGGTGGTGGTGGGAGAGATCAACACCCTGCAGCCCACAGCCAGCTTTTCCAACGATAGGCTGAGCTGAGTAGAGGTCATGTCCTGGGTGTTCCTCCCTGCCCTGCCCGGAGCTGGCAGATGCAGCTCCAGTGCCTCTTGTCCAGCATCATGGACAAGATGATGACCACTTGCCTCTGGAAGATTGTTGGGCTCAGTCAGCGCTGAGAAGGGGGATGGCTGGTGGGTGCATGCATGTGTCCCCACCCTGCACAGCGATGGCCCCAAGGTGTCCCAGGCCATGGTGGGGACAGCAGGGTGAGGACATGGTGCTGAGGAAGCAGCCTGTGGAAGCACAGCACTTGGTCCCCGCCCCACGGTGCTGGCAGCAGGGCAGCAGTGTGGCTGGTGGTGGGACGAAGCAGCTCTGGAGCACAGCAGTGCTTTTTGATGACCGTTCCTTCCCTTGCCTCCTGCAGCTGTGGGTGCTTTGCCATGACACCTGCCCTTGTCCTGCTGCAGTGGTTTAACCCTGCCACACCAGCCTTGAACTCCCAAGGTCAAGCGTGTGCTTTGCCACTGAGCTGCCAGGGGCCTTTGGGGGAATCATTTAATCTCCCTCCTTCAAATTCCTCTGAGTTGGAGAATCCCTTTGTGCTGTCTAGCACTGCCTGTCCATGGCACTCTACATGTTGCATTGGCACTCTACATGTTGCATAAGCATGGATTAGTTCAGACTCCAAACCAGCTGCTCCCCTGAAGCCAGATTTGTTTCCCTGGAGAGAAGTATCTTGCTCCAGATGTTGGAAGGAGTGAATGGCAAAGCCAGGAATAGGACTAGGAGTCCTGACTCCTGAGCGCTGCCTGGCATGCCTGGATTCCTTTCCAGGAATTGGAATGAATAGGCAAAGGCACACCAGGGTCTTTGGAGATACTGGTTTTGTCAGCAGCTGACTGCCACCGCCCCGCTTGGCCAGCAGTGGGGATGGGGACCTGTCGGCAGGGTGCGTTAGCCAGGCTGGGAGAGGCATCTGTCTCAGAGCCCATGGGGCAGTGGGAAGCCTGGTGCTGTCCTGCCCTGCTGTGTCCACCACTTTTCTCCTACCCTGGCTACCTGTCCACCCTCTCCCAGGGACTGCAGTGCCCATCACTGACCATTAAAGCTGAGCTGGGATCCCCCCAGTGCTGTTTGAGGCTGACCCCGGTAGGGACTTTACTCGGGGCCTTCGGGAGGTGAAAGGTGAGCCGAACTCGGAACAAATTAGTTCCAAGCAGAAGTTCAGCCAGTTACTCCAGATTGGATCCTTTGATTTCCGCAACTCAGACTCCACTCAGTGATCTGTAATGAGTGACTCTCAGAAATCCTCACATTGCAGCACTTTGTTCCTGAGCTCACAAGTCAGCCCATTAATGGGTAAAGGAAAGGACCTTGAGTCTAAGAAGTCTCGGGTTCAGAGTCAGAATTATTTGACTTTTAAGCTTCCTTTATCTGAACTCCTGCTGACTTCTTGTTTTCTGAGCCTGTTTGAAAGCTAGAAGTTACATTGTTAAGATCAAACATTCTCTCTTTCCAGATGGAGTTACAATATCTGTCTTTTATATATATATATTTTAATATATATAGTGTATATATACCAGGGTGTATATATATTCTTCTCTTTTTTTTAATCGTTCTTTCCATTAAAAGAAACTAGACTTGTAAGCTCTTGTAAATTATAATGTAAAACATTTTTTTTAACCAGACAGTTCCCAATTTTGCCCAAGGCAACTGAAATAGCTGTGCCACGGAAGGCAATAGGAAGGTGATTAATATGAATTTGTGACATATTTGAAAGATGGGTCTTTTGCCATATAAAGATTATCAAACACATGTGCTCTTCCCCATTAATTCTGCAGCCCTCCCAGGAAAGCCACAAAGCCCAGCTCCTTTGTTTCCAGGGTGGGTTTTTGTTTTTTTAAATGTACCTTTCGGTCCCCCTGATTACCCTGTATTTGATTTTTATAGGGCATCTGCTCACTCGGCTGTGTGGGTTCTCTGGCCCTTTTATTTCCCCGTTAATCGGATCCCGCGAAGGCAGCAGTGCCAGGGCCTCTGACGAAATCCGTGTGTGTGTTGTATTTAACTTTCAGCCGTGCAAATTCCATGCTCTGTTTGCCGTCTGCCCGGCGGGAACTGGGGGCCGCTTCCCGCCAGGGGAGGCAGCGGGGCCTCCCACGATGTGCTCTGCCACCGGGAGCAGGGCCGGCGGGGCTGCGGGAGCAGGGATGGGCAGGCCTGGCTCCTTCCGGTGCCCGGGTCCCTGCTGCCTTGTCTGTCCCCTGGCGCTCGCGGGCTGGGGCAGAGGCTCTGCGGGCCTGTGGGAACAGGGAAGGGCTGCGGGGCACGGCAGGCACCAGAGTGCAGGCACTGCCGCTGCCTGCGGTGACCCGGGGCTCTGGCACCTCGCGTCCCTGCAGCGCCCGGCACACGGGTAGCTGGTAGCTGTGCCGTGCCTGGGGCACCCCACACGCGGAGCCCAGCTCTGGGGGCTGACCCTGCCGTGGCTGTGGGCAGAGGGTCCGTGTGGCACCTGGCACAGTCTCGCTGCAGTGCAGTGATGGGGCTGGGGGAATGTCCCACTTGGTGACAATGGCCCCAGCTCTCCTAGGGCTGGGTGCAGCCCTGAACCTTCTCTGAAGGGGAGCTCCCCAGAGCTTGCCAACCTCGTTCAGATGTATTGCTGTGCACTGCCCAGAAAAGGGGTGGGTATTTTTAAGAGCCCTGGATTTCTGTCAGCCTCCTGATCTGCTCCTGGGCCACATCACAGCAAGTCTGGATGGCAGAGGAGCATTTTCAGGCTCTGCCCTGTCCCATGTCAAGCATCCCTGGCACAGCTGCACATAGCACAGAGCTGTTCTGCTCCTCTCTCAGTGTCCTGCTCTTTAGGGCTTGGTGCATGCTGGCTTGCTTGGTGAAGGCTCCTGGGGGCCACTGAATTCTTGAAGAGCTCAGCCCCTTCCTCCTGACCATCCCAAAACCCTGTTCATATCAGAGAGGTAACATCCCCTGTGAGGGTGCCGTCCCACTGCCTTGTCACTGCTGGATTAGCTCTGTCCCTCCTGTCATGCAGAGCTGGCTCTGCCTTCAGCCAGGCAGTGTAGTCCATTTGGCACTGCCTGGAGTGCTGCTGAAGCCCTGGGGCTAGCTGCGGGACAGGTGGATGTGTTTGCCACAACCCAAGTGCTCCCACCTGCTGTTCCTGGTTTTTCTTTTCTTTCCTGTTTCCTTTTTGGAGCAGAAAACGTGAAGAGAGTTGGTCTTCAGTTCCTTCTCCATCAAGAAGGTGAAGAAGCCATGATCACTCTGTGCAATGTGAGGATGAGGAGGTGGAGGGGCAGTGCTGGCTGTCCTGGAGCCCCCAGAGACAGCTGGCTGCTTGCAGCCATGGGACAGGACAGGGGCCTTGCCGGGGCAAACACTACAGTGCTCCAGAGAAAAGTGGGAGCTATCTCATGCTTGGTGACATAGTCCCAACCCCATCTGGCCTCTGGAGCAGTGCAGCCTCAGGCACTTGTAGCAGGTGCTGGAGAGCTGCCCCAGGATGTGCAAGGCTCTGCCCCAGGCCACCCATGGCTGCCCCGTGGCCACTAGTCCTGGAGCATGGAGCTGTTTCACCCTGTCCCAGGCAGGCTGGGCGCCACTGACCCTGTTGGGAGCTGCTGGCTGTGGCTCGCTGTCCTTAAGCCTGTCTGCTTCAGTCACCAGGTGACAGCTGGAGTTGCTGCAGCCCCTGCTGCCTTTGAGTCTACCGTGTCCTGAGCTAGGCTGCTCCTGTGCTGCCCACACCAGGTTGGAGAGCTCCTTCCAGCATCCCATGTGTCCAGCCCTTGTGTAGCTGCTCTCTTCCAGTAACTCTTGTGTGCCCGACACCTCCAAGTGCTGCCTTGCCTGAGTGAGGGGCTGCCCCTGCTGGAAACACTCGTGTTGTCCCCAGCACTCACCGTCTGTAGTTCCTCCTCCTCCTGCCCCGCCCAGGGCTTCAGTCTGTGGTGGGAGGAGCCCCTGGTCCCTGCTTTTCGTGTTTTGCAGGGCCTTGGAGGGGCTGAGGCATTGCAATGGGAAGCTGGGTTTACCTGCTGCCCACTGTGGGCACTGCTGGCCCTGGCTGTGTGCCCTGGTCTGTGTCCCCTACACCTGCCTTCCAAGTGTAGCTGGCCATCATCGATCCACCGTGACAATGTCCTCTGAGTCACATTCTTGCCTGCAGGAGTAGAGGGCAAAGGCCAAGTTCTTAGTTTTCATAAAAAACTAATTAGACAACTCACACTGAAAAAGGGTCAATAAAGCTGATTGGGGGCTGCACAGAGGGAACTGGTAAAACTCCTGTGACCTTTGCATGAAGCAAGTGGGCAAGACTGCCCCTGCCCTCTGGGAGCTGCCCACTCGGTGCTAGCTGGATCCTTGCATCCCTGTCACCCAGTGGCACTCTGGTACAGGGCAGGTTCCCTGGATGCAGTGGTGGTTCCCGCACAGCTGGGTATGGCTCCTGCACCCCACAGTGTTGCACTTGTGCTGGCTCAGCTGGCTGGGGCAGAGCAGGTGTCCCAGGGCCCACAGAGCCACACTGGCTCCTTTCTGTAGCCAAGATGCTCCAAATGCAGTGGCAGCTGTGTGAATACAGTGTGCCAGGCTACAGAGTGGGCTGACAGGTGCCAGTGGGATGTAGCGGTGGCTGTCACCCTGCACTGGGCAGGAAACTGCACGGGGTGCAGCCATGGATAAGGCCCAGCTGTGATGGGCTGGTGGGTCCTCAGGGCAGAGCTGCCTTTGGGCACAAACAAACCTGAGGTGGTGGTGGGGCTGGTGCCCACCCACAGTGCCCATGCTGGAGAGTGGGGCAGTGCTCCCAGCAGCAGGGAACCTTGACTGCCCTTTCACAGCCAAACCCCTTGCCTGTTATGGGGAGCATGGATGTGCCATACCACCCCTACTCCCACATAGCCAGGTGGCACTCCCCTGCCTCTGCCCCCCATACAAACTTGCACATGCATGGGCACAGCCCGGGCTCCTTTACCCCCAAACTTTATTCATGTGGCACATTTACAGCAAGGATTGGAATAACTAGACAATGAAAATGCTGGGGTTGCATTATCGGTTGGTTTAACTGGAACACCACACACCATGCAGTCATGTACCGCCAAGTTCAGTGCCTGTATTGCCCTTCTGGCTGCCGTCACCGGCTTCGCTCCAGGCCATGCACGCACGGGCCTGGGGCTGCAGCCTCCCTGCAGGTCAGTGCCCGGACGAGGGCTCCATTCAGCAGGGCCCTGGGGCCGGGTGACACTGAGAGGATGTGCGCCCTCAGCCTGCCCCACGGCTCCCCCCAACCGCCCTGGCCAGCCGGGAGCCCACCCAGCCGGAGGGGATGTGCTCGGCAAGTCTCTCAGGCAACAAGCCAGCTGCTGCTGAGCGTCCGCGGGGACCTGTGAGGGGCACAGCACGGGGGGGGGGGCTGAGCCTCAGCTCGGGAACCGAGGGAGGTTGGCGGGGAGCACGCTCAGGGGCCTGGGGCAATTTGCAGCTCCCCTGCTCAGGTACCTGTGGGCCGGGGGCCAGCGCGCGCTGGCACGTCCACCACCGGACACGGACACGGTGCTGTGGCGGGCCTGTCCCCCATGGAGCTGGAATTGATCGGCGGGGACGAGGCAGGGCTGGGCATCCCGCCCAGCCCCGCAAGAGGCACGAGCAGACGGAACGGGGACGGGACGGGGCTCCATGCGGACACTGTCACCTCCCTCCTGCCGCCCGCCTGTCCGCTGGGCCCCTGCCTCACTGAAGGGAGCCCTCCGGGGCCCTGCAGCCCACGGTGGGGCTGCCAGGGGCTCTGCAGCGGAGAATACAGGCACTTCACCTTGAACATAAAGAGACGGATCGCGTTTGTCACATACAGGAGTCAGAGAGGGGTTAGTGTTGACTCAAAAAGGGGAAAAGGCGCTCAGGGGAGAGGCGGGGGGAGCTGGCGGGAGGGCGAGGGGCCGTCTCGACACGCTGAGCCTCCGTGAGTGCTGCCCGAGTGCAGGCACACACCGGCATCGCTGCAGCAGCCATCGAGGCCTGAAAACATAAAACCAGAGAAGAGAAAGAAGAAGGGAAGGTGGGTATGACCCATGCCAGGGTGGAGATGGGGGGATGCTCTGGCTACGGGGTGGGAGAGGGAGGACGGGGTGGGATATGGAGGGAGGGACGGAAATCAGGAGCCAAAGAAAAAGAACGAACTACAAGTCTAAAATGTGGTGCAAGCGCCCTACGCGGCTGTCCGCTAGCATGGCATAATGTCCGGAGCAGCCCAGAGAGGGAGTCACATCAGGTCTACACAGATTTGCCTTCCCATATATACAACCTCTACTGGAGTTAACAGCTGAAATTGAGATTTTTTTTTGTGTCGGTTCCTCTGGCCTCGGTTGCCGGGTTTTTTTTAATGCTGGAGCCCGTCCTCCCCGCCTCACCGGCACCGGGCGCATGCAGCCCTTGCCTGGCTCGCCTCGGGGATCAAAAAGGTTTGGAGGTCTGCTTGAAGATGAAGCCTCTATGGGCCAGTGTCTTCATGATGTTGGCAATGTTCTTGCAGTCATCTAAGGAGAAAGAACACAGATACTGAGTTAGAGGCATGATCCAAACAGGAGTTGTTGGAGCAAGTTCCAAATCCCATGCCGAGCCTGTGTCCTCACCAGTCCAGGTACTCTGTCCCAAGGACCTTGCAGTGATGTGGCGTGATTGCAGAGTTCCCAGTCCCAGCACTGGCCACCTGCATCCCAGTATGACCCAGTGCTGTGCTGAGATGGATCCATGCCCTGAAGGTCGGGGTCATCCATGTCCCCACCAGAGCCAACCTGTGGTGCCTCCCTATGCTCACCGACCAGAGTTTGACAAGTGGCAGGTGGCTGGGATGGCAAGCCACAGCCACTCCTGGTGCTGGGCTGTGGCAGAGCAGCAAGATGGGAAGGGGGAAGGCTCTGGTGTTATTTACCTGGGACTAAACTCAGGCACCGTTTGCTAAAATAGAAGCTGGGCTTAAATTGATTCCTAGTGTCTATATTTCATGTTGAAAATTGGCTTGTAAATCCATGTTTTGATCTATGAGGGCCGTCTCCTTAAGAAAAAGCAAGAGTAAATGTGTAATTTCTCCCTTGACAGCACACGGCGCAGAGGCGATCCTTCTTCCCGCTCCCCTCCGTTTCGGGACAGCTCCACTCGTTCCGATTACCACTCTTTCTTCCTCGCCCCACGCCTTGATGTCTCCATTTCATTACCGCCCGCCCATTTATCAAGCTGTTACCGTAAGGGTGACTTTGCCCACTTGCGTGTGGCAGCGGGGCCTGGCTGACACGGGGAGAGGGTGCCCCGGGAGGGGGGTGCAGGCAAGGCCCCCCTTTCCCCGCTGCTGCTGGATGGATGTTGTGGTGGAGGGAAGGCTGCATCATTACTGATGTGTAAATGATAAAGAAGCCTCCACATCCATCTCCCAACTGTAAATCCAGGGAGTGCTTTATAATCAAGCTACAGCGATAATAATGTGAAATTAGGTCTCTCTATCAACGGGAGGAGGCCTTTTAATCACAGCTTAAAGGGTGCAAACGCTGTTTATCATAATTGAACTGTATCCGGGCTAATTGTGGCCATATTTCACTGTCTAGGAGACAGCAGGCTGCCTGCTGACAGTGCCGTGTGCTGGATTGAGGGCCCCCCGCAGCCGGGCAGCGCTGTCCTGCTGCCAGGCATCTGCCTGCAGGGATGGGGCTGCCCAGCCTCCTGGATGCCCCCTGCCAGACCAGCAGCGCTGCCCAGCCCCGCTGTGCCCAGTGACCCTGGCAAAGCCATCGCCTGTCTCCCAGCATCTGTCTGTTGGAGGGTCAGGATTTTCCCCACGTGCAGCTCCCCAAGGGGCTGCCATGAACTGCTGGGGACCCTCCTGGCTGAAGGTTGGCAGTGAAAGAGGTAACATCCCCATGAGTGCCACATGCCGCTGGGGTGTCCCCTGAGGCTCTCTCACGGCACTCCTTCCTGTCATTCGTGTGCCAGACAGGGGACAACAGCTGGACAGCCCAACAAAGGAGGGGTGTCCCCAGCCCACTGGCTGGCATGGGGGCAGAGGTGAGCCCATCTCTCTGTGCCTTTGTCTTCTCTGATGCCCAAGGTGACACTGATGGCTGCATAAGGCCCCTGGAGGTGACAGGTGTCCTGCTCAGCCAAGCCACAATGCCAGCTCCTGCTGCTGTCACTTGTTCCCACTCAAGCGATCCTCTCACTGTCCTTAGGATCGCCTGCTCCATCTCATCCCCCAGACAACTGAGCCCCTTGGAAAGCCCTCAGCCCTTGGAGCTACCTGCTGGTAGGATCTAACACGGTAATAGTGGCTTGAAAGCTGGGGAAATGGAGGTAAGAGGAGTGCAACTGTCTGTGGGCAAAGTACCCCCACCCAGCCAGCCCTGGCCTGGTACCCCCAAAAAGTAACAGCAAATCAAATCCTAGAGCTGTGGCAGGTGGGTGGCAAGTGAGCAGTTTGGACGTGAAAGCACAGCCCCAGGTGTTCGACTGCCAACCTCACAGCCTGCAGCACTGCCCCGAACTGGAGTGGGCACTGGGGCTTGACTATTGCTCCATATTGCTGAGGGGGAACTGCACAGAGACCTGGGCAGCTGCCAGACGGGCAGCGAGACCCCATGGCACTTCCTGCAACTCCCAAGCTGGTCCCTGGGGATACTGTCTGGGACTGCTGTCTGCTTCCTGCACCCCATCATCTGCCTCCCCAAAACACCAGTGTGCTCTGTTGCCAGGTGCCAGCGCTGGGAGACACCCTGAACTCAGAGCTGCCACCCTGCAAAACAGGTGGGACCCTGTTGGGTCAATGCCACCCACATGCCCATGCCACCAGTGCTGTCCTTGCTGTCCCAAATGATGCCACTGTCCCTGGCAGCGAGTGTGCCAAGCTCGTCATACGTCATTTAGTGAGACTCATTCCAAATCAGCACTAAGGTAAACACGCTTATTATAATTATCCATGTAAAAAAAATCAACAACAGCAGAACAACTTTCTAATATGCAATTACAGCCATCTATTGATTTTACAATGTAATCCGCTCCGATTGATTTAATAACACAATTATAGGCTGGCTCTCGGGATATTAGAGTGGGAGATTTTCATAAACTCCAAAGCAAAAAACTAAGCGGCTTTTAAAACAACACAGTCAGATGGCTGTTTGGGGAATTATTAACAATATGAAATCCTCTAAATCTGGCCGTCGTTACCTTGTGAAAGGAATTTCTATTACAAAAATGGCAATTGACAGCCTAAGAGAGCGCGACCGGGATTGCTCTGCTGCCTTTCAGTGCTTAATCCATCGCAAAGGTGACCACGGGGTGGGGGACATCCAGAGTCCGAGGCTGGCAAGAGGGCACTGGCAGCCCTGCCCACCCTGTAGCCCCCACCCAGCCCAGCTCTCCCTGGGAAGCCCATGGCTGTGGCGGTGCTGCCCCAGCACCCAGGCTGGCACCCACCAACCTGTCCCATCTGGTGATCCTACCTGGGGCCAGGGAGGCTGGCAGGCTGCAGAACCCCCCAGTTTGATCCCCATCCCAGCTCACCTGGCGTGTCCCAGTCCCAGATACCTCCAGGGGCCTGAGGGGTGCCCACCTGTGTCCCAAGGCTGAGCAGGGTGATGGGTTGAAGGTGTCCCACGCTGATGGCCAGCATGGCTCTGCACAGGCGCGCACACGCTCGCGCGCCCCCGCTCTCCTCCCGCTCACTCCCTCAATGTATTCCCGACTTTATGGGCACATTTTTCTTGTCAAGCTGACAGGGTTGCTAAGTGGATTTCTCCCTGATATGCGGACGGATTATCACATTACTCCAATGTCCTACACAAACATATTACTTTATATTCAATAGCCCTAATGAATATAAACTGCTTTTTCTTTTTTTTGGGGTGGGGGGTAATCTATAGATTTTTAATGAGGGCACTATTAACTCCCTCCTCTTTAAAACAGACTTAGGTGCAGCCTCTGAGTAGAAAATCAATGGTGTTATTGTAGGAATATTGTATATTGATATTGTAATAATAAGATGCAATTGATTTAGGGGTTTTGTGCGGTGTGTGTGAAAGGGGTCAGCCTGGGGTTATCCTGCCTCATGCAAACAGAGCAGTGGCTCTGCCCTGCCTCCCTGCCCCTCACCTTGCTGTGCTGCTTCCGAGCATCGCCCCATGTCCCTGGGCAGTGGCCCAGGATGGCCGGGGTTGAGCTTGCCCTGAGGTGCTGGGTTCCAGGGCTGGCTACCTCTGGGACCCTCCTTTGGTCCAGCTGCCAGTGCAGTGTAGGGTAATGTGACACCCCAGCCTCCACTCGCCCTGGCTGGCTTAGCCCACCAGGTTTTAACCCTCCTGCCCCGTGTGTTTCAGCATTACCCACTGTGACACCACACTGCCTCGACACCCTCGTTTCAGCCCTCTCCACATCCTGCCAAGCTCTCGCTGCGATGACAGCCAAGGACGACGACACGTGCACACACACGGGGCAGCAGGATGCTCTCCTAGTTTAGGCTGGAGTTGTGGCCGTTCAGCATCACTGGCTGCCTTGTCCTTGGAGGGGCACAGACATTCCCATTGCACTCCTCTGCTGAGATGGAGGCAGAAAGCCCTCGGCCCATGGCACTGGGCTGACTGCTGGGCGTGTGCCTTCCCACCAGCCACTGCACGGCGGCACTGCTGCCAACCCAGCATGAGCTCAAGGATTCCATCAGCAGGAGTCTGCTGCTCGATCAAGCTGCCAGGAGCAGCGATGGTCACTCCAGGAGAGCATCACCTCCACACCCAGCCCAGGCACTGGGGAGAAGAGTAGGGGCCACATCCCTATGTGTGCTGCCCTGCCAGCATGTCTCCCACCTCCCCACAGGATCAAACCACACAGACACCTCCACCACGGGGGCTCAGGGGGTTGGGCGCTGCTGCAACCGCCGTGCACTGGGCCGAGACGCTCCTGGAGCAAGGAGGGAGCTTTTCCATCCCAGCAGCTGCCCCGGTGGGCTGTGGGTGGTCAGGGACTGCAGGGCCCCCCCAAACGTGCTCATTTGGAGGCAACCCCACCGCACCTGTGCTATGGCCGGGAAGACGGATCACCCCCGGCCCGAGCTGAGCAGGTCCATATTTAAACTGTCCCCATGCTTTATGGGCTGTACCAGAACTGATGCTCAGGCACCGAGGGGCCATTTGTCAATGTTCTAATGGCAGATTACTGTTAATGAATAATATCACCGCAGCCTTTGTATAACAGCTCCCTGCAAAGTGGAAACAGGGCCGCCCGGCCACCGCCACCCGGAGCCTCCCCACCGCCGCCCCCGGGTGACAGCAGGTGGCCTTGTGAGCGGCGGCAGCCGTAGGGACCTCAGAGATCTCACGCAGTCTGGCATTGCTGCTGGCGTCCCCAGCAATCATGAATGGGAGCACTGGGTGCTGTGTCCCCACAGTGGGCTGTGCTGCTCCTTGTGAGCAGGGATGTCACTGTCAGGGCAGGGAGTGACAGCATTTTCCCAGCACACAGAGCCAGGCTCTTGTGTCACTCACCCTGCCCACACTGGAGCTAGGAGGGAGTTTGTGTCTGATCTGAATCCATCCCCACCATGACATGTGGGGACACCATGATGCCGGCCATAGCGGCGACGAGGACGTGTCAGAACCAAGTGCTCCCAGCTCCCAGGGATCCACAGGGACACCAGGGATGGTCCTGCCGAGCTGCTCCCAAATTAATGGCCTCATAATCCTGCGCATGGGGCAAGGGGCTGTGCGTGTCCCGCACAGCCGGCAGGTATATTAGGTGGAGCTGACAGCGATGTGAAGAATATTAAGAATAACTTACCTCATTATCTGCAATTACGTTACTGCCACACACCTCATTTCTTCATGAAGAAAAGAAAATTAGTTTTATATTGACTTCATCCCAGTGCCTCCTTGCCTGCCCCGCCACAGAGTGCCCGCACAGGCTATGAAGAGCGGTTGGACACAATTCATACTCATCCTCCCTCAACCTGTGTCTGTCCCAGGGGGACAGAATGTCTGTTCCACCCCCTGCACACTGGGGTCAGCAAGACCTCCAAATCCAGTTTACCTCAGCAGGGACACTGGAGCAGGGAGGGCCCATCTCTGGCAGTTCCCAGGCCAGTAGGAAGTGCAGCAAAAGGGGACCAGTCTTGACCATCAACCTGCTGCCTTGAGCACTTTCTTTCTCCCACCCAGGCTGGTTACTGTCACCCTGCGGGAGACAGGATGCTTCCTCCCGTCCTCTGCACTGGGAACCACTCTTCCCATCATGCACCCAACATGCTGCCCCCTCCCAGGGCAGAGCTGGGTGTCTGGGACCTTTGCACTGCAAGACACCCGGCTGCTGAGATACCTTCCACCCCACAGGCTGCTGGATAGCCTGGCACAGGCAATGCCATGATGGCAAACCATGACAGCTGGGCCATCCCTGCTGGAGGGAATGGGCAGCAGAGACTGAGCTGTCTTGTGACGTTCACAGCGACTCCTGGAGCCCATGAGCCCAAGGGGCACCAGTGTTGCTGGGGCCAAGGGTGACACAGGGTGTACAGAGACCTCAGTTTATCCTTCAGCCTCTGTGCCTGTCCCTGCACATCCAGCATCCCCTGGCTGGCAGCCTTCCTTGAGCAAACAAAGCGAATGCTGCCATCACCCTGCTCCTGGCTGTGGCCACTCACCGTCCAGGAGAGAAGGGGAGCGGCGTGCAAAGCAATACAGGGAAAAAAGCCAATTTCATCTTTATTAGAAGGAGATTTCTCTTTTAGTAATAAGCACACTTCAAATAATTAGCGTGTTTTACGTAATAATGAAATTATGGAAATGCAGGCCACTTATTCAAACAAGTCACCATTACCATATTTTTAAATATTAGACTTAATTAGAGTTTATCACTTCAGAGAAGTATGAGGAGTGGAGATTTTTTTCCTTTACAAAAAAAATCCTCATAAAGTGTTTATTAAGAGCGGGTAAGAAGGGGATAATGATCTGTTTGGAAATTAAGGCAATCAAACATTTAATGCTCTGCACTCCTGTAGGCAAAAGCATTCAAATGAGTCAATTATACATCCATTATCCAGGCACGATTAAACAAGGCAGGACGGGGAATTTGTCCTCCGCATCATGCGATTGTCGCGAGGACTTATGTCCACTTAAAGGCAGCTAATAAAACACTAAACTTGGGAAGAAGAGGAAAAGAGGACTGAGCCAAGGGAAGAAAAGGGAAGAGAGGCAGCAGGTCAGCAGGACTGCAGAGGGGTGAGGGTGGGAGGTGGGCAAGGATGGAGCTGTGTCTATATCCCAGCCCTTCATAAATCAAAGTAATTAAGTTAACATGAAAATCAACTTCACCATCCCGTTAAATTACAGCATTTGCATATTAGGACTCAAATGAAGTAGGTAGCAGGCAAGGGGGCTGGGAGGGGAGGAGAAGGGGGGGGGGGTCAGGGGAGAAGGATGGGGAGAACCGTGCACCAAAAAAGGAACCATTTATTACGGTGAATAACTAATTTCAAAATTTATAGCACTGGATTTTCGTTCCTGTGCCATTTATATTACAGAAGGAAATTAAGGGGCGGGCAGAAGGCTGGCTGGACATCTTTCTGCGTTATTGCTTGTCTGCCATTTGCAAATCATTATTAATTGTGGCCCGTGTCG
The DNA here is from genome assembly GCA_013390105.1 of Tichodroma muraria. NCBI lineage: Eukaryota > Metazoa > Chordata > Aves > Passeriformes > Sittidae > Tichodroma > Tichodroma muraria. The sequence continues at coordinate 129,679 of WAAG01025645.1, read as the reverse complement.
CTGGTGCAGCAGGGCAGGGTGCCTGGACAGCCAGAGCAGACACACATATCTCTTCATCAGGACCCCAGCCGCTAGCCCTGGAGAGCCAATTACCCCTCCCTGATTGGTATCAGATAAGGAGGGAATTTTTACAAATTAGGGAATAAATAGAATTTCCACACGTGGAGCAGGGAGGGCTTGAGAGGCAGTAATGAAAAACGATACATCACCATCAGCCAGACAACCCTATTCATACGCCGATGCATTACACTCACTACTCATAATCCCACCGAGTGACAGACAACCGCCGAGCCGGCCGAGCCGGAGGGGAGCACATCCCTATGGCCACCCGCTCCGGAGCACGGTCTCCAGCCACTGGCGCCCTTGTGGCAGGGCAGGGAGGTCCCCGTTCCACCAGCCCCATGGCGCAGCCTCTGCCGTGACCTCGAGGGCTGCACACAGCCTGCACAGCATCGCTCAGCTGTGCAGGCAGGGGGACAGACCTCCAGGCACAGGAGCTATCCCTGCTCTGGAGCCCAGCAGGACAAGCCTCCAAACTCAGCCCCAAGTTTGGTGGTTAAAGTCACCCAGCTGAACCCAAGCCTCTCACCAGTCTCCCACATCCCTGTGGCTAAAGCACATCTTTCCCAAAATTATCCAGTCCAAACTGTGACCTGAAGAAGACTGCCCCCTCCCTTGGTGGCTCATGGCAGCATCCTGTTACAGGATCCCTACCTAATTTTTGAGTTGTACTTGCCTTTTTGTACTCTTCAGCCCCCAGATCAGCCCCACAGCTCTCAGCTTTGCTGCTCAGTCAGCCCTGGGTACCCCACAGCAGTGAAATCCCTGTGTCACCTTGTGAGCAGCACTGGGCTCAAAAATGCCACAGGAGCAAAGGATGCGCTCCTATATGGCTCTGCTCCATTAAGAATGGGCTCAGGATTGAGTATCTCCATTTCCCTTAAGCTGCTGAGGCAGCTCCAACGCCAGCCCTTGCTCAGGGCAGGCCCCAGAGCCACCAGATGCCTGTGTCCCCCACACCAGCACACCCACTTCCAGACCGCGGCAGCTCCCTGTGGCAGCACAGTCCTTTTCCTGGGCTGTGCCAGTGCTGGATGGCCCTGGGAAAACAGCAGGCATCCAGCTAACGGGGCCTGGCACGTGGTTGGCCTCAGAAAGAGCAAATCCTGGAAGTGCAGGGACCCCACTGACATTCGTGAGCCCAGTTTGCTCTGTGCTCCCCAGCGCCGGAGCCGTGCGCCTCTGCGCCGGTAATTAGCTCTCCCTTATGACAAGCACGTCACTAAACAAAATGCTCGGCAGATCAATCTTGCCTGTAAGTCACGCAGCCTTTAATTTATTCAGCATACAATGTCGCTCCACCGCTGGCTTCCTGTAATTTATACCGTACACTGTCGTGTATTATTTAACTCGTCTGAGTGTTTTACAGCTCCCCTCAAAGTCGCCATGCAAAATAAAGTCACGGTGGGGCACTGGCAAGGTGCAGGGAGGATGCAAACTGCTCTCTTGCTGATACGGGACCCCTGGCCTGGCTCAGGGACAAGGTGATGGTGACGAGTTGCAGCAGAAGTTGGTGGCTCAGGACCCTCCTTGTGGATGGGAGTGAGAATAGAAGATGGATCCCCACAGGAGCCCAGTAAACTGCAGGCTCCAATGCTGGTGATTCCTTAGAGGAGGAAAGAATGCTGGCGGGGGGGGAGAGAGCAGCAGGACTCTTGTCTGGCCCTGAAAGCAGGAGGGAGGTCCTACCCCAAAACCGGGGTAAGGACTGGGGTTACACCGGGCTGAGAGGTGGCCAGTAGCTGGTGCAGCTGCTCTGAGCAGCTCATCAAGAGCTTTTCTTTGGCCGTGCAGCTGAATGGAAACAGTCAGTGATGTAGAGCTGGATATCCTCCGCAGGGAAGGTTAAAACCTCTGTTCAGTGTAAAGTTGCCATATCTAAGCACTTATGATCATGATATTTATGGCTAGTTTATTCCAGGCTGTTAAAGGCAGCAGTAGTTATCCACAGATAAAGGGAATTCGACTCCCTCGACACCTTTTCTCCCTGCAGTGAAGGCATGCCTGGCCAGAGCTGGGTGCTCATGGTGTTGTAAGTCATCTGATGGTCCCTGCCAGAGGCAGCATGGGGGCCAGACACGCAGGTGCTTGGCACAGCAGAGATGGTGGCTCTGTTTCTCCTGTGTGAGAGTTGTGGGCACAGACATGGGAGATGCTGTCTCCCTGCTCCTGACTGATGGCTGCTGGGACCAGGTGGTCCCTGGGCTGCAGGGAGCAGTTTGGTTTGACCTCCACCACTGCTGTTGGCTCTGTTCCACATCCAGCTCCTGACACCCAGTCCCGCCACTGGAACTGGGATCCTAATTAGGGAGAAATTTCAAGGTAGAGATGAGTGAGTTTGTAAAGCTGAGTTTCTCCTGCCTGAGTGACATGAGATGTCAGAAAAAGGAAATAAAAGGCAAGAATGCAATTCCAGTGCTGCCAAGAGTGTGTCGCAAGTCCTAATGGAAAGTTCTCCTGCTCTTTAAAGCTTGGTCAGATGGCCTAGTTATTGCTTTAAAAGGACTAAGAATCAAACTGCGATGCTGCACTCGAAGCCTTCAAATAAAGCGAGCTGTGTTTCTGCAAGTCCAGCGAGGCAGAGGCAGGCGATTACACAGAGGAGGGCAGGTCTCTCTATCTTGGAGGGAGACCTACCTATTTTTAAACATTAGCTCTAAATCAGCAGCTCACCTCTTTGTCTAACCCAAACCCTCTCCCGCCTTCTGGAGGAGAGATCAAACACCAGCCCTGCTGCCATTGTTTCTCTCCCAGCGAGATGGACGCGGGACTGTAATCTTCCCACAAAGCTGCACACTTCAAAGGTATCAAAAGTGCTTATTAAAAGTCCTTGGAAAGTAATTTAATAACATCCCAAAAGGCTGGAAAAATCAGCACTCCCAGCTCAAAATATAACCTGGCAAAGGAGATGGCTCCCTGTTCAACCTGACAGTCTGTGGGCAGCTGCACACAGGGCCAGGGTGCTTGGGCACACAGACCTGCTACCTCCCTGGGCTGTGCCCGCTCCGGTGCTGTCTGGTCTCCTGTCAGGGAGACAGCCAGGTGAGCCGGAGCATGGGGGACTCTGTGAGACAGAATGGGACTGTGTCCCCAGCAAGGGCTTTGCTGGGCCAGAGATGTCCTCATGTGGTGTGGACAGAGTGCATCTGTCTGCCCCGGCTCTGCTCCCCTTGTTGAGCCGGAGAGCCCTGCACTGTCCCAGAGGCAAGATTTCAGGCTTGCCTCTGGAACAGAAAAAGCACTCTGTGGCTTTTCCAGCCATCTCCAGCTGCTGCTGGAGCAGCAGCTTTGTGCAAGGCTTGCCTGGACTGCTGGGCTGGAGAGAGCCACCTGCAAAGCGGATGTGTGACAGCCCTTACCTGGCACAGACGGGGATGTCAGCCAGACCTGCAAAGCCATGTAAGAGAGCCGTGTGCCGTGTGAGACAGACCTGCACATCTCTGCACGGATGGGTGGCACACGTGCCTTCCCACGAGTGCATACGTGCAGCAGGCACGTGCTCACAGCCACAGCAGCATGAGGGCTGTGTTCCTCTGTATCCCCCCTCTTCCCCCCAGCCAGTCCCTGCTCCCGACCTCAGGCAATGCACGGGACCCTGGGGCTGCATCCCATCTGAATGGTGCAGGCTCCCGTGGAAAGGGGCAGGGGATGGAAATTAACGCTCCAGCCTCCGTCTCATCCTGCCCATTAGCGGGGCTGTTTTACTCCGGATCATTAAATATGTATATCTTATTACACGCCTTGTTACAGTATTGAGCTCTATTGACTGATAATAAATTCCAAGCATCATCCTGGTCATAAATTTATCTGGAGATGATGAAGACTCAATAATCTAGTCATGCAGATAATATGATAGGGCCTTAAAAAAGATCATTACATTATATGCCAAAATTAAAAGTGAAATACACTTTATTAACACTGTTTCCACACTTGGGGCCATTACTTGTTATATCCCCTCTTGCCCTCCCACCCACCTGCATACCATCCCTCAGGTCAGCCAGAAAAGGCGAGATGAGACAGAGCTGCCACAGCTCTACCCTAGGAGGAACCTGGCAGAAGGGCACAGGGAGGGGCAGGTGGCACAGATGGGACATCCCAGCTTGACTCCAAAGATGCTGGGTCCTGCCTGGTACAGCACTGCTGCCCTGCCCACTGGGCCGTGGCTCCTGAGCATCCAGGAATTTCAGCAAACTCCTACCTGATGGGGCCTGCAGGCCCTGGCTGCAGTCATTGGGACAAAAGACAGCCTTGTGTCCCACATTTGAAGAAAAAAACCAACTTTCTGCATCTTCAGGTCTCCTGAGAAAGCTGCCCACACACTGAGGTTAACCCAACAGTTCCCACCCGGCAGCTTCTCTCCCACAGGCTTGGGCAAGTTGCAGAGCCAAGATGGGGTCCCCACTCATGCCTGGCCGTGCTGCAGTGTGGCACCGAGAGGTGCGGAGCAGGAATGGGGATGTGGGTGCAGTGGGTGAGTCCTCTGAGAGAGGAGGGTGCCTGGCAGGCTCCCAGTACCCCAGTGCCAGTCTCATCAAGCTGCCCCTTGGTGAGGCGTTGAGGGCTGGGCAGCTCCCAGCCACGTGCCCCAGGGCCTGGGGTTGGCCCCCTCCTTCCACGGGCCTTCCAAAGACATTCCCCTCCTTTAATAAGAAGGTCACAGCCATTTAAACTCCTCTGATGAGGGCAGGTGGCTCGTGCCCTCCTGCCTGGCAGGGCTGGCCTGGCCATGCTCCTGCCTGCAGATCAATGGCACACAGCAAGTTTAAAGCATCCCCAGCCCCCCTTCCTTCGGCCACCTTCCTCTCCAGACACGAAAGGTGACAAGCGCTGGGGGGCCCAAGGATCAATGCTGCGACACGGATCGGCTGCCGAGAAAAACCAATTGCAGATCAGATGGAAACCGACTTCTTCTTGTATCTGCCCGGCTCTCTCAGGGATAGATTGGCTGGAGAAATCCGATGGTGAGAAGAGACAAAGGGGGAGGTGATGGGGAGAGGAGGAAAGGGCTGATAATGCTCCTGCCGCGGCTCTAATCTGTGACAGCCCGAGGATTTGCTGAAAACCATTATCACACTGCTCTCCCTTCTCTTGTCCCTGATAAAGCCTCGGCTAATCTGTTTGTTGCAGGTATTGAACAATACATTTAGCGAAACAAGGGGTGTGTGTGCCCGCCGATCACATTTTTTTCCCCTGCACCTCTGACCTCACTGAGAGGTAAAGGGGGAGCAGGGAGGGCAGGGATGGTTTTAGGTGCAAATTTAGTGCAGAGTGTGGGCTGAAGTGCCATGCCTGGCACAGGGAAACATCTCTGCTGTCTGCTCTTAGCGAGTTTTGGAAGCGTTTCTCTAGGTACTCTGTTCCATCTCTAAAATGCAATCGCGGAGGGCAATGAGCAAAGCCCTGACGTTGCAGCAGTGCCCTGACAATCCCAGCAAGAATTCCAGCGCAGCCCACGGCACATCCAGCCGCACTCCCACGGGGCACAGCAGCCGAGCTGGGGAGACACGGGGAGTCTTTATCCTGGGAACAGCTCCCGGGCCACTCATCTGCTGGAGTTTGGCTCGGCTAGTGCCTGCCTGTCCCAGTGCTGACCTCGTTCCTCCCCTTTTTGAGAGGCGCTTTCTCCGGGGAGGAGAGATAATTCAGTGGCTGTGAAAGCCCAGACCTGGAGCTCCCGCAGCCGCCTGTTACAAACAGTTCTAGTGGAACATTAATTATAGTAATTTAGCCGTGGAACACTAACTGCAGCCAGTGCAATAGCATTCAGTACATTAGTGGCTATAACCCACTCCTTAAAAAAGACATTTGGTTACTGACAGCTGATAAAATGAGTTGTGAAGCATAACCAAAGGGGAAAAAAAAAAACCCCAGAAGTGTGCTGGGAGCGAGCTGTCAGGTGAGAGGGTGGGGAGCAGCACCCCACAGGCTACTGGGCGTCACAGGAGGTGCAGGCGGAGGGGCAGGAGGTGTCGGGGGGTCGCAACAGGCACCCTCCTGCCCGGCACATGGCCCACGGGCCAGCGGGCTCCCCGTGCCTCGGGCAGGGCGAGGCGAGGCGAGGCGGGGGACACGGCTGCGACTCGGCAGTATGTCAAACAGAAGGACATTTCCTTCTGTCTCCCAGCCGCCGCCCCAGGGCACAATCCACCTACATTCAATCTTTACTCCACTACACATGTTTCCTTTCCAGCCTCGGATTATTTTTTATCATCAAATTACTGTGGTGATAAGATGGAGTAGATGTGATAGCGAGCAGAGCGTTTGTCCTCCCCTCTTTCCCCCGCCTCCCACAGCATTCCTCCTTCCTCCACCACCCCCAGCCTCCTGCCCTGAGGAGGCAGGGTGGTATCCAAGTATCAGGGGGTGAAGAGAGACCCCCTCTGCAGCTGGATTCACTGGCTGGGACCAACCCGCAGCTGACAGTGAGTGCCTGGGTGCAGGCAGGCTGCAGGTGGCCTCAAGCTGTCTGGGAGAGCTTGCAGGTGCCCTGTCATGGTGTGGGACCCTGCCAGCAGCCAGAGCCCAGCATCAGCTCCCCACTGCTGTGTCACAGCACCCTGACTCCCTCAGAGCACCTAGTGCCCCAGCCTGGCACCAGAGGCGTGACAGCACAGTGACACCGGTGAGGCAGCAGGGACACAGGGAGCCCTGGTGCAGGGGTGGCCAGGAAAAGTACAGCCATGCCGTTACTAGCCTGAGAAGCGCTGCGAGGCCCTGCTGTGATGAATCCTCCCCTTCTCCTTGTTTACTCCAGTCTGCAACAAATGAGTCCCTGTCTGTCCAGGGATAGCTCATCTGGAGGAATGCTCTTTCAGACCTCTCCCTCTAATCCCTATTAATTTAAATAATGCTTGCCCACTCTTCTCAAACTATTTATTATTTATCAGGTTTGTTTATTTGTAGCTAACAGGTAGCGCTCAGCATGCGTCCCCGGCACAGGGACAGGCACTGTTCATCACACTGGCTCCCCTGCCATCCACCATCCGTCAATTACTCCTGCTTCCTTTAATTAGTAATGAGGACTAATATCTCTGCCTGGGATGGTGGCTGAAGCGGAACTTCCCTCCGGTGGCATCCGAGCAGCACAAGGGAGGGGATGAAAAATAAATAACTGCGCCAGGCTGTGGCTGCTGCTCCTGACCGAGTAGGGGTGTTTGCCAAATGCACACACCCCTTCACAGAGAGGGTCTGGTTCCCTGTACACGAGGGGCTCCTATCCAGCAGGGGCAGGGGAGGTGATGCCTGCCAGGTGCCGATCCATGGGTGCCCTTTCCTGCACAGCAGGGCCATCCCAAACCACGAGGGAGCCCTTGCCGAGTCCCCAGATGCTGAACTCTGCGTGGGTATCAGCAGGGGGAAGCCTAAATTAAATGCCTATTAGAGCCTCTGGCCTCGACTGGCAGGCCCGGGGAGCTCTGTATCAGAACATGCCATCCAGATACAGCCTAATAGCGAAGGCAGCACATGATATAAATGGAGCCCCTTTGATTTATTGACTGGGAGAAGTTTTTACACGATAGCCCATTAAGACGGACGGCTCTGTTTACAGCCAGGCCATCTAGCTATAGGGACCCTGCACTGGATGGTGTGTTTTGCTATTGCTCTTCAGGCAGACATCTCATTAAAGGGAACAGCATATGGAGCTCTTTGGATCTATACTTCACGAGTCCTGAGGGAGGCTTTTACCATTTTTAATAAGCGGGCAAGGTTAGAAAACCTGCAACGCAGTGACCTCCCCTCCCTGTGCGATGGATCTCCCTGAAACACAGAGAGCTGGACTCACCAGGTGCATGTGGGACTCCATAAATCACTCCCCACTGCCGGCCAGGGAAACCAGCTGGGGCGATGGCAGTGGGAGTATGGAGAAGGCAACACCACAGCCAAAACAGGATGGCAGCCATGCATGGCTCAGTCCAACACACTGGGAGCAGGGAGCTTGGTAGGCAGGGTGTGGAGTGTGCCCCTGCCCACCGTGGTGCTGGTCAGGTGATGGGCATCACATGGGTGACTCAGCTGGCAAAGGTGCTTTAAGGAGAGAGCGTTAACGTGATCGCCCACAGTGAAGGAAACAAAACCCCCAGCTGGATATTGAGGGGGGATTATTCCATATTCAGTAACATGGCTGTTTAGAAGAACAAGTAATCTCTGACAAAGACCTCCGGCTCTTCTCCGATCTGATAAAGCCTTGCAGCCTACAGGCAAGCTGGTCCCTGCAGGGACTGCCACAGATGAATGCCGTGGGCTGGAGCTGCTAAGGCAGGAAGATCAGGAAGGCAGGCACGCGGGGCGAGCCACCATGGGACATGGTGGACATGCTGCAAACAGCTCACCCAGAACACTTTTCCAAAGCAGAAAGGCTTGTGCAAAGTTTGGGTGTTACTGTTCAGGCACCTCTTATAGCCCCAGGGACAGTAGTACACACACATGGCCTCAAGGCAGTGGTGACACAAGCTAGTATCAGAGCTCCCACCATATCCTCCTGGCCTAGGTACGCAGCTGTGTGCCCACTCACTCCCAACAACAGCTATCTGGCTCTTACCCATCAGCCAGACCTCAAACCCCTGTCTTCCACTCTTGTAGTACCAGCTGAGCACTATAATCAACACCAATCACTGGCATTTAACTTAGACATCCAAAATTCACACCAGGGAAAAGCTATCAGAAAAGCAGGGAACTGAGAATGTGAATGTTTCCTTTTGAGAAACCTGCTTAACTCTGGTTGGGAAAGAGGGAAGGCAAAGAAGGACAGACAGACAGATGTGGTGGCATATTTGGGCTCCTTTCCAGCAATTCTCTCACAAACAATCTGAGCATCTTTGAAATGAAATTTTGTAGGCGATTAGCTCACGATGTGAACTTAATTGCTTTTGGTATTTAAAAAAACCCATTAAATTAAATGGCTGAGATATTGAGGCTTAAGCAATGGCTGCTTCTAATGCACAGTAACTACCAGCCTCATTACAGGGGCACATCCAGTGGCAGAATGCACAGACCCATGTGACGTGACCGGTGCGGATTGAACTCTCCCTCCCTGCTCACGCTCTGTGGGCAAGAGGATCTTCAACAGCAATGAGAGCATGGCTCAGAGAAAGGCTGGCATGGAGCAGCAGCATGCCAAGCTCCTGGTCCACCAAACCTTCCTTACTTGGACAAGACAAGCCAGACCTTGTCTGGAAGCCAAGGGAGTATCGGGCTCCTTCAGCTTGACAAGAGGAGCAGCTGGAGTGGCACAGTGCCACACTGCAGGACACGTGACTCCTGCTCTTCCAAGACATGAAGGTGATCTCCACCAATCCACTTTGATTACTGTTCCCTGGGGATCCCACAGCGCTTGCACTGCTCACACTCGGAGTGCGGCAGACGCACAGCTCCCACAGGTGACTGTGAAGTGATGGGGATGCCATTTATTCCCACAGACAGCCCCAGAGCTGGTACACTGCACCTCCTTACGGCAGCACTGTGCAAAGGAGCTCTCCTTCACCACAGGACTGGCAGCACTGCCCTGCTTTGCATTTAGTGCCACAACACAGCAGTGCTTTCACCTTACTTTACTTGTTTGTTTAAATTATTTACACTCCTTAGATGCAAGATTGCTCTCCAAAAGGAGCATCCTTTTGGCTGCTGCAGCTTTAAAATGACTTGCATCCATCACTCAATCGCTTTCAGGTCAAACACACGCTCCTGACTTAATGACCACATTTCCGCAGCAACAAATCTGTCACCGCTGTTTGTTTAAAGCCAACAATCTGTAGGAGCACTGTGTGCAAGGATTGAATTAACTCAGCATCCGAATGACTGTGGTGCCAGACCATTCAAATTGCACCTTTCCTGAGATCTTCCAGCAATGTTAATTAATGTTCCTTGGGTGATGTGCAACATGCTGCAGCGCACAGGGTTGCTGGAGAGAGCAAAGCCTGACCCCTGTAGGCCTTGAGACATGGGAGCTGTGTTCCTGGCTGCCCCGACCCAAGAAGCACATGAGGGATGTGTGTTGGGAACAAGGAGGGGCTGGTGGCTTCCTCTTGCTCTGATGTGACCTACTATGATTTTTCTCAAAATTTACTGATTCAGCTGAGACATTCCATGCTGGATGTTCAACTGACACTGCATTCTTTTCCCAGGAAATTCCAGCCTGAACCATTAATGCATTGTCATTAACAAGAATGACAAGAATGACACTCAAATTCCAGTTACCTGCCAGTGCAAGGTTTTTTCATATGTGCCCTGATGTTTTGGAACAAAGCCTTGAAGTCTGTTGGGAAGGTGATTTTGGGAACCCAGGATGTTTTGGATTTCCCATCAGAATCAAGCCAACTTTGGGCAAAACCAGCTGTGTGTGGCCCTGCACAGCTGCACGTACACTGACAACCATCCCAGTGCTGGGCCCTGCTCCCAGCTGCTGCAACCCCCCTGGCACCCACTCTACACACCTGCGTGGGAAGTGGGAACCCAGCTCTCAGGGTGCTCAATGGCTTCCCCAGGAAGTGTAAGGGAGGAAACTGTTTCATTGAAACACTTGCACCAACAAGAGCTGGAGTCAAGGGACAGACAAGCAGGAGGAAACAGTGATGGGGAGCTAGTAGGGGGGAGCAGCTGAGATGATAGCAGGACATGGGGGAAGGGACTGGGACAAGAAAACAAGGACAAAGAGCTGGTATGTGCATAGAGAGGCAGATTGAACTTGGCAAGATGTGCAGAGAAGGAAGGAGGGAGTGAGATTAAATCCAACACGAAACCACCTAGGTCTCCTGCTACCTTCCACAGCCTCCAGCTACTCCAGCCCTTGCCCACCAGCAGGTCCTTGGCACAAAGTCCCCATCCCAGGCCCCTGGCCATGCTCCTTGTTTTGTCTGGGGCATTCACATCTCCATGGACCAGAACCAGGGTCCAATGAGAGGTCCTAACCTGGAGAGCTGGAGCCCTCCCCCAGCCTCCACCTGTCTTGCTGCAGTTAATTGGGCCACTGCTCTAATCTCTACATGCCGTTGATTTAAATTCAGCTCCAATTTTCTTCTTTGACCTTCTCTCCTCCAGACCCTGCTCGCAAATAGAACACAAATCCTCAAACATTCTCTTCATTTTTCCCCGCAATATTCCAGCATGCTCCCGTCCCAGGGTGGGGAAGGCGATAACCGGTGCCTGTTTGAGCCTAGACACTCATGCACAGGGATGGGAACACAGCTGCCTGCAGAGACCTTCCCCAGGGCACACTCACCCTAGCTCCGGCATGGAAATGGAAGTGGTGATGCTCTGATACCTTCCAAATGGCAAGAGAAAAGCTTGATAAGGGGACTTCCAGATGGTTTCCTGGAAAGGACAGCTGCCTTTTTTTCTAGGAGCCTGTGAATCCAAGGAGGGCATGTGGGAGTGCTCCTGACTGTGCCCAGGTCTCAGCTGCTGGTTTTGCATCCAGCACACATCCCACTGGGGGGGGGTGGGGTGTCTTCTGCTCACCTGAAAACTGATCCCTTTGTGCTGAGCCCCAGCCCTCTGTGGGCTGGGATGCTCCAAAGGCAAGTGTAAGGAGATGAGCCAGACATGAGCTAGGGGAGGATCTCTTCTTTGCTGCGTCTTTGGGGCCACATATCAGGCACAGAGACCAGGAGCACCTGGTCCCAGCTCTGTTATGCCCCTGGTGCTCTGTGCCGTGATCTGGAATGGGAGCCAGCCACTCGGAAGTAGTTAAAATCATATTACAGTGTGCTGATCCAGACAAGCAGGGGAGGTGAGGGTCCAAGACAGTGCCTTGGAGATGTCCCTCACAGAGAGACACTGCCAGCACCATGAGGAATGAGGGAGGACTTGCCAGGGGATTCAGGATGGGAAAAACATCATCCCTTAACATCCATGCCTTCCTGGCCCTAAAATGGGTGGAAAATCTCTGCCAAGGCTCCTTTCTCAAGAAATCCTGGATGCCAAATTTCAGAGCTCCTGGGGTCCTTCTTTTCCTGGCAACAACTCACTATGTAAAGAGGCCGGATATTTATAATTATGCTCAAAGTGGCCACTTTGAAAATCTATATATCTCTAGGCTCCTTGTACATCATAATGTCAAGTCTGTGAATAGAGGCATCCATCAGAGGCCTCACATCACAGACCTCGGAGCTGTGATAAACACTCGGGAAATGCTCACTGAACCCCATGTCCCACTGCTGCCTTCTGGGCAAGAGACTTGGTCTTTGGGGGGTGCCCTCATGGTGACTCCTCCAGGAGGGATGCCACTGGGTGTTCCTGAGTCACTGCTCCCAGATGAGGATGGAAGCAAGGTCTGAGTTCCTCTAACCCAAAGCCTTTCCTTCTGACCCTTGCTGTTCTCTAGGAAGGGGGCTTTCCTTCAGGTGGGACCATCCAAGCCATCACCCCATTTCCACACTGTGAGCACACTGTCTGCAAAAAGGCAGCTTCCAACTCTCTGTATCTGGGAAAGCCCCAGTTCTGGGAGGGTGGTGAGCTCCAGGAATAAGATATACCTTTCAAATGCCAGCTCCACTCTCGGTCATCAGATCCCCACCTCTTGGCCCCATCAACCCCAGGATATTCTAAGTCTGACTAAGAAAGACTAGGTCAGTGACAAATGCAGGGCTCAGTCCCCATTCTCAGCAGGGAAAATAATGCAGGGAGCTGAGCTCTCTTCTCCGGTACAGCAAGCATTAGGATTGACCCCAACGTGACACTCCAGCCTGCTGCCCCACCACACCCACAGGGAGTTTCCACGGCATCTTTCCCAGTGTGAGAACGCAAAGCCCCCCCTCTTTGAGCCACCTCCTTGAGAAGTGGGGCCGGTGCCCTGCCAGCGGGATGCCTGCTGGAGAACAGGAATGCCCCTCTCTGCTGACAGCGTGGTGAGAGGACACACAGCCTTTGCTGACGCTTTGCCCAGGCTGTTTTAAAAAATTTATTACTCTGTTGCAACATGAAAAATAAGACAGAGAAGTAATCATTAGTATAACTATAACTCCCCGTGCAATAGTCCCACTTGTAAATTGAGATTTATGATTGCAGCTGCCGATATTTTAGAGGCCGGAGCAGGCAGCGGTGGCAGTACAGCCCAGCTACGCGCTGCCCCGCCGCAGTTACAGTTTATCACAATCTGCAGAGATTATTGCAATGAATAATACACAACAGGCTGGCAGTGAAGAACTATTCCCGATCAAACGCTTCTGTAAACAACTGAATAAATAATATTGCTCAGCCCCTCTTTAGAGCCCTTGGAGGCCCAGGGAAATCTCTCATTACTCAGCAAGAGAGGCAGCGAGGGGCTTGGAGATGTCATGAGAAAGGGATGCAATGGCTCTGGGCAGGCACTGGACATCCCAGCTATGGGCACTTGTCAAGCAGACAACTCACTCTCTCATTTTCTGTCACAAAAGAAGGCTGAGATACTGAAAAGATCTGCTCATGGTCCCATGGTTCCACATGTAGCCATGAATAACTTGCTTGGACAGACTAATGCATGCAAGCTCAGAGAGGTATTGCTGTCCTCTCTTCTGCTTGGCAAGGCTTTTGCTCACTTCTGATATTGAGTTGGCAGCAGGTAAAGAGCAGGTTGTGGGGCTGCCTGGCCCGCAGGCAGCCGAACCCCATCCACAGCAGGGATGGGACATTTGGGACCGAGCCCACTGGCAGCAGAGTTCTATGCGCTCCCTGAAATGTCACTAAGTAATGCAATGTGATCAGGGTTGTGTGCCAACAGTTGCAGAAAGGGCATTTCTTACACAGCTTGAAAGGATAAAGTTCAGCTTCACGATGCCCCAGGTTCCCCCAACACAGCGAGCTCTGTCTCGGTTGCCACACTGTGCTGCCACAGGTATCAGGTCTGCAGAAACTCTCACCCAGAGGGGGAGCAGGGAGGACTCATCTCCTCCCCAGCACCCATCATGCAGAGGTGCTTTATTTACTCTCCAAATGTCTACACTCAAAATACAGTCAGCACACGAGGAGGGACTTGAAGGGAGCTAACGAAGAGCTATAATCCTCCTTGTGCTATAAACTAGCCCTGCAGCAGCTCTCCAATGTTTCAGATCCTTCATACTGTGCTCTTCACGTGGGATGGGTACCCATGTGACTCAGTCCAGACACCTGCAGGCAGGGAACACCCCTCTGCATCAGTGTCCTGCCTGCTCCAGGACCAGACTCTCACCTGTGTCCTCCCTACAGGCTCTACCCACAGCTGGGTCCTGGGGAATGGCAAGAGGAGAAAAGCAGAAAAGTTTGCATCCCTGCATCCACTGCTCTACAGTGCCTGTATGTGCAGCAATCAGCTCCAATTAATCCCCCCTCAGCTTGGCCCGCCCGCTTCATTACCTCCCCTTGATGAGAACCATCAGTGGGGCCTGTAGGATTTTGCTAATTAGCCTCACTTCGTTTATCATTTCCATTTTCTCCCAGAGACGCTTGGCTTGCTGGGCGACAGCTTCATCTCCTGCTGAAACAATGCGGCCCCTTCTGTGCCTGTCTCACTTAGCGCTGTCACCGCAGCCATTATGAAATTGGGGTTTCATTTACACACTAATTAAACATTACAGCTTGTTCACAATTACAACATGGGGATGAGGAGGTAACTAATTACTTAAGAAATGAGCTAACATTTATCTCTGATTCTTCCCCCCCAGCCCACCGCCCTCCTCTCCAATCAAGATTAGAAATTGTTGTTGGATGGTGGCAGCCCAGCAGGCCCCTGCCCATCTCTGCGTGTGCCTCATCCCTGTTAGGGGACTGTACTGAGACCCTGGCCTGGGGACAATCCATCAACCCCTAATTGCAGCCGGGATTACGGGGGGCTGTTACAGGGGGGTGTGGCACTGTGCCAAATGGGCTGCACAGGTATGAACTGCAATGCTAAGGATGCATTTGTCCCACCTAGATCTGCCCAGGAATGAGGCATCCCTGGGACAGCCCAGCCACAGTGGTGACAGGGACTGAGGTATTCCCTTCCAGGGCATCACCTTCCAGGCTCTTGCCCATTGGGTGAAGGCCTGGCTCTGCCAGAGGCCGGGGATGCTAACACACCCTCCATGTCTCTGCTGATGGGCAACTCATCCTGAAAAGACATTTTCTTCAGGGAGGAATTAACATTTAAAACTGAGAACCATTAGAGTAAATAAACCAGACTGTCACTCAGATCAAAAGGCAATGCAAAGTGTGGGCTTGGGACAAAATGGGCCCTGGGGAGCAGGCAAGGAGAGAAAGGAGCAGGCATCCCTTTGTTCGTCCTTAAGGATGGGGTGGATGAGATGGGCAAGCCAGCACCTCGTGTTCAGCTTGGCAGGGCTGGGTGCTGTCGCCAAGAGAGCAGCAGCCTCCTTCCGTGGGCAGCACGGGGCTGCCATGTGCTGCTGTTGCAGGCGAGCAGTCCCTTTGGTCCTCACATCCCTGCAGTGCATGCAGGTGGCAGAGGCTGCGTGCAGTGACTGTAGAGCTACATATGGGTTAGAGGACAGTGGAGATGGGTGGCAGTGACCAGGACCATCTTGAGATGGATGCCTGGCTGCCTGCAAGGCAGCTAGCCAGCTGATGGGAGACAGGCTGGAGAGGCCAGAAATGCTGCTGCAGTGCCTGAACACTGCTGCAGGCTCTAGGAAAAGGCTCCACAGTTTTCAAAACACAAGAGGCTCCCCCCACAAACAGCCCTAAGCACTGGAAATGCTTTCAGAAAAGAAAAAACCAACCCATCTAGTTCAGCACCACACAATTAAGGTTCTTTTGCAACTCTTAACCCATGATTTTGAGACAAAGAATTTGGTGCTGGCATAATTTGAACTGCTAATTGCTTTCCTGATCCGTAGTCAGTGAACTGAGCAGAAGTGGACACAAAAAATCACATTCCCTGTCTGGGGGAAATTCAGAGCTGCTCTCCAGGGGGAAAGGGATGCACTCTTCTTCCCTCTGAGCAGCTTAAAAATAATGATCAGGAAATAGTTAAGCAAAAGGGGGGTGAACTGGTGGTTTAAAAAAAAAGAAAACTCACACCACTTTATAATAATAGAAACAACTCATTCCCATAGTTTTTATCCTTCCTGTCTTTAGCCCACCAAAAAAAAAAAGAAAAAAAAAAAGAAACCCTGAGCTAAACTACTGACACTGGCTGGGAGCTTAGAACTGCCGCATCAAACAGAGCCCTTGAATCTCCTGAACATAATTGTGCTGCCCTCTAACCTCAACCTTCAATCAGTGCAGTGTAACTATCTCATTTTAGCCTACAGGACACACCCCTCTGCTAACTAGCAGCCATATTCTTCTCATTAGGAGACTGCTCTGGATGGGAGCGTGGAGGCAAAGCTGGCATCTCTCCTTTTCTCTCCTTCTCTGCCTCTCTCGGCTGTTATCTATGTACTTTCAGAGGGGGAGAGCATGAGCAGGGGGCTTTGTGGGTGCTGGAGATGACCCAGCTGCCAAGCCCTAAGACTCCTGGGCATGCACAGAGCCAAGTCAGTGGTTCTTGGCTGAAAGCACACAGCAGGGGAGAGGGGACCCAGTCCCAACACGCCCAGCACTGGGCAGTTTGCAGCTAAGGGCTGGAGTGGGCTTCCTGGCAAGGTAGTGCTGCTGTGCCCTCCTTAGGGCAAAGGGCTGGGGGTCCTGCTGTCTGCAGGCTCACCCCATCCACAGAGCTCCTGGGGAAAGGCTCCTGAGGTGGAAGTGCCAGGGCACAGGTCCCCTTCCCTCTGGGGCCTGGCTGAGAGGTGGCAGCAGGCAGGGAGATGTATGCCTTGGGAAGCTAAGGCAACCAGCAGCACCCGTGCCATGCCTGCTGCTGAGGTGGGCAGGAGACAAGGGGCAATGCAGGGTTGGTGCACTGCAGGAGCGTCTGTGCAGAGGCAGCCCCTCTGGCTGTGTGGATGCTACCCCTGCTCATCACAAGCCTGCAAGTAATTAACAATGAGGCTAATTATAGTGGGAAAAGTGACCCAAGACTACCAGGTACTCTCCATCACTGGGGGGTTTGGATCGCATCTCTGGGTAGGGCTATTCCATGGTTAAAAATCATCTCTGTGCCATGGGGGGATGAGGAAGGACAGCTCTGCAGCCCATCAGGACAACAGCCCAGCCAGGTGATCCTGCTACGTACCTGGGCCATCAACTGGCCAAAAACTCAGGAGTTCTTGAGCCCCTCTTTCATGACATCTCTTGAGAGACCTCCAAGCACACAGGGCAGACGTGTCAGACTACAGTACTGAACATGGAATCTTGGTCCCAGCAGCATGGACTAGTACACCCACCCTTAGCAGTGACCATGACTCTCCCCTCCTGCCTCCGCTCCAGGTTCTGTACAGTGGCGGCCCAGTTCAGGGCCCAGACTGGGAGAAGCTGCTTGGGCTTTTTTCTGTGTTAGAAAAATGCAGCTTCCAAGCTGGAGCAGGATTGCTCATGACTCTCGGGAACAGACGAAAACACTGTCATTGCAGTGCAGCCCACTGCAGATATCTCCTGCAGAATCGGGAACAAGCCAGAACTTGGGTGATTAATGGCACAGCTGGGATCAACCTGTGCAGCTTCGCCTTTGGGAAGAGCCTCAAGCTATGGAGGATATGAACACATCCCCTCTGATCCCACTGAAGACCCATGAAAAGAGTAAGGCCATGCTGGGAAAGGGCAACAGTTTGGCTGGTGCAGCTCTCCCCTCTGGCCAGTGTCCTTTGCCCTGGGATTTCAAAATGTTAGCAACTTGGGAGTGAGGGAATTACACTGATTTGCATAACGACAGGGAAAAACACAGCACTGGACAAACTTCTGATGTGTCGGTGCCCATCTTCCCCACCCAACAGCATCTTCCCCATCCAGGGAAGATGTCCCTAGATCCTCTGCTGAACTGTACCAGCTGTACATACTCTGAGTTCATTATCTTAAACAGGCCACTCAGGACATGGGGCCACGATCCTGCAACCAGTTAATGTGATCCTTTGATTTCAGGGGAGAATAAAGAGGGGACTGTCAGCACCGCAGTGAGACAGGAGTTATGGGTCAGAGCCTAATAGCATAGAGGTGCCCCTTAGCTCTCCCAAGAGGCGGGGGCATTGCAGCTGCCAGATCTGGCCTCTGTCAGAGCCCTTCTCTGCATCCTTAACCCTGGTGCCACTTCCCAGGCTCAGGGTAGAGCAGAGGAAAGCAGAATCGTGGCACTTAATGGGGGTCCAGATCCAAAAAAGCCACTGCTGTCCTGTGCCTGGGTCAGGACTGCCAAGAGGAAAGCAGTGCTGTTACCACATCTCAGCGCTCATCCCGGCACAGCAGCACGTGGCACGGAGGAGGCTCCCCTCTGCCATGGTGGGAATGGCCACGCTGCTGGCAGTACTCAGGCTTAAGGCTCCAGGCACCCTAGAGTGCCAGGGGCAGTATCGTCCTGCAGCTCCCAAAACTTTCGTCTTTCTTTCTTTCCTTGCTTAGCTGTTTTTTAAAGCAGAAGTTATCTTAGAGAAGTCTTTTGGGGGAGGTGGAAAGAGAGTAGGAAGTCAAAGAGAATTGTCTTGCTAGTCAAAGCCTTTAACAACTATTTTTAATATCAGGCAGAGGAGCAGGATTTTGAAATGAAACAGACAGTGCCTCTTTGATGGGCAAGCTACAGATCTTGAAACAAGGTCCATTCCCTCCTCCTTCACTAACTAACAGCCATATTTCTCTCATTAAAGACAATCTGGCCGTATTTTCAAACTTCTTAACAAGGCGATCACCGTAATTTGAGATTTCTATTATCCATGCTCCTATTACAACAGTCTTTTAAGCGGACAGCTTTTTTTTTTTTTTTGCTTTCTTTCCCTGACTTTGTCTCTCCCCTCAAACTGCCATTAGTGGTAATGACGTGCAGGAAATGAGCACCAAGAACCACCTTTCTTCTCCCCCTCCTTTTTGGTATTAGGTTGCGTGGGGGGAGCAATAAGGAATAAAATAAAAAGCAAAATGAAGTTTGGTTATCTCTTATCTGGAGTTTGGCTTTTAATCCACCCAGGAGTGCAAAGGAAGGCAATGCAGTACCTTATCTCCCGTCGATCATGGACCCCCCTCCCCAAAGACCCCCATCTCCCCTTCCCGAAGGTGCCTGGTCCTGGCCCCCTCCCTGCCCCATTAGTCCTTTACTGGGCTCTGCCAGATGGATGCAATTTGCATAATATCACCAGTGGAGGCTGGCAGATCAACTGGGGTCAGGCTCTGACATCTTCAGCACAGTCTATCTCCAAGTGCTAATTTGGACTGCATTGATCTCTCTTTCTGATTTCTTTGTCATTTACGTCTGCCACGGTTTGACAGGAGATACAGAGACAGACAAGAAGGGAAAAGAAGGAGGGGGGAAGAAGAGGAAAGAAACAAAGATTGTAGTTACAGATGTCTTTAAGGGAAAAAACAGATTAATCCAAGGACTCCTCTGAGGGTCGCAGCTTTGAAACATCCTAATTATCCTATTCTTATGAATTCCTGTACAGACTTCCAGGGGGGTCTTATCAGGGAACTCAGGGGAATGAAAACTTGTTAAATTGCAGTGGAGTCTCTCTGGCTGACTGCTACCCCCTGCCCTCCTGCACCTTGCAATCGGTTCTCATTAGGTGAAGCGGGGCAGCTCTAAACCTGGTGTCCCTTGCTGACACAGCCTTCCCTCTGCATCTCTGCCATCACTCTCCTTAAAGGCAGATCCCTACTAAAACTTGGGCAGGAACCTCTCCTCCTCACAAAGGCGGACCACAGTGCTCACCAGCCGTGTGCATTCTAGGGAGGACAGAGAGGGGACAACATAGATCCCCAAACTCTGGAGACAAGGGCTAACCTGAGAGGGACAACAGCATGTCTGTGATCCCCCTGGATGCAGTCATGTAAAGGCAGATTTGGGGACACACTGCTTTTGCAGGACAGTAGGACATTAAAAGACACCTTCCACCAGAGTCCAGTGCAGAGCACGGCAAGCAATCCATGCCCTTAACTGAGATGTTTATGTTCATTAACAGGAAACTCTTCCCCTCCTCACAGGTAAGGGAAGACACGCTACCATTTAGCCTTGTCTGGGACATATTGCAGAGACACCAAGGCACCAAAAGAATCTACAGGAAATCAAAATGTCACTTGGTGTTTTACATTGCTACTTTCTGCAGTAAAAGCTCTGTAGAAAGTTAATGATCTTCCAAGGCTTCTCACCTAACACATCTCACTGTGTCAGAGGGTGCATCACGGTGCTTGGGAAGTGCTCTGTATTACAGGGGCAGGAGAACAAGTGCTAGCAAAAAGATGTTCTACCCGCCCAGCACAATTTGGACAGGGCTTGGGGCAGTGCAAGGGTTGTTCCAGTAGTGTATGAGGTAGATATTTTGCAAGGCTCAGCCACAGACAACTAAAAAGACTGGACAAATATCCAGGAGTGCGGTGGGTACAAGGCAGTGCAAGGGTCTCTACAGCACAGATCAGTTCAGGTCTGCACACTCCTGTTTTTGGGACTAGCTGATCGCTAAAACAGAGAAGACATAATACAAATATAACACAATCCTGGTGCTCCCACTACAACAGTTGAGAGTGATATGAAAAATATATTTTAAAGGTTTCTCATCTGTGACTAAGGACAGAAATTGGGCCAGGTGTTGGGCTGAGGATCACAACGGGCATGGGTGGAAGGGAGGAAGGGAAGGCCAGCAAATCTTCTTGCCAAGGGAGACAGTCCCCACCGCTAGTCCTAAAACCAGAAGCCAGAGGAAGAGGACAGAGCCACTGCTGTGCCAAAGGGCAGTTCCATGATGATGGCAATGCTGTCCTGCTGGGGACCAGCCAGATCTGAGGCTTGAGACAGACTTGCCCCGGTTTGCAGCTGGGCCTCCCAGGCATTGCAGCACAGCAAACAATCCAGAAATCCCTCTTAGATCTTCAGTCTAACACTGGTGTTGCAAACAACTGTTTCCAGCCAGAAGAGAGAGACTGGAGCCTACCTTCCACACATCCCCAGGGAGCAGGCACTGCCACTGCGTGCCTGGGGGCTGGGAGAAGCACATGGAAGCACCCTGACTTTTCTCAGGCAGCTAAAGTCCCTGCAGCTGTCCTGCTTGCCTCCAAAGGCTGCTCTCCGTGTACCTCCAGCCCCCAGCCAAGGGCAAGGTGTGACAAACCACCCCTGTAACGCAGTGGGGTCAGATGGGCACACGACCAACTTTTGGCAGGGTAGAATGGAGGGGTGAGTGCAGTCAACACAAACACTCAATCATCCTTCCATTCTTTCTTCTGTGCCTCCTTTGTTAACTGCAGGAAACAGCTGAAAGACCTTGAGTTTCCCATTGTAGCATGTATGGGAACAGAGCTGCAGTGATCAGAACATACCCCCTGCTGCTCCAGGGGAAAAAGGGAGAGCAGAATCCTTTCTAAAAAGGGTTTACGATTAGAAGAGTGTTCTGTCACTCTGGCGTGCAGTAATCCACTGTGCCACCAAGTCCCTTCAGAGAGATGTCGAAAACTTAAATGACTGAAAAGCAAAAGAGCCCCGGCTCAGGTTCCCAGGCAGCCAGACATCCTAATTATCTTTAGATCCACTCCCACATGGAGGGGAGAGAGCACNGCTTTTTTCTTTTTTTAAAAGCTTGTCTCTGCTCACTGCTTTTCCAGCTGTGACACCTCTCACGGTAGTTAATTAGAATCATGTCACCGCGTTAATGTGCTCTGACTGGACTCTGACAGTTGCTCGTCCTCTAACCGGCTGCCCCGGCCAGCCCTCCCTCCCCGCCGCTCCTCAGGGATTTGGGGCCCGGTGCTCGCAGCAGGACCCCTTCCCACCCGCCAGCCACGCTGCCCCTGTGCCCACGGCCCAACGGGTCCCCCGGAGTGGCTGTGCCGGTCCCTGCACCCCGCCTGGGTGCCGGGACACGCTGCCTGGCCGCGACACTCGGCACGCAGCCGCTCCACCTGTTCTGGATCCGCCTGACCTTTATGAGCGCTAATTCAAAATGACACTGCTCATTTGGTGACATTTCTGTTGATTTTTACTTAAGTCTCTTTTAATTATTTAATTCAGAGTCCTTCTTCTGCCTTGAGCTGGGGCCACTGTGTGCGGGGCAGTGCCCCATTCTGCAGGAGTGAGCCCCGTTCTCAGCTCTGCCCCTCAGGATCTCTCTGCAGGATGGGGCCGTGCAAGTGCCACCTCCTCTGAGAAATGAAGAGCTCAAAAAGAACGGGGTATGCCTGCCCTGGGGGAGCACAAGGTTCTCTGGGGCTTCTCCCACACCCTGGGACGGACCGGGAGGGTGGGACTGGCACATGGGACCCCACATGGGGTGGGATGAAAAGTGGTCAAAAACATGAAGGGGAGTTTCACAAAATGCCGTCCACCTCCTTGTTCCCCCTGCCCTGATGCAGAGGAGGCAGCTGGGCGCCAAGGACGACCGAGAATCCCACAGATGCTGAGAGAGGCAGGAAAGACAGGCAAGGAAAACGGGGAAGAGCGAGAGCAGGCTGAAATAAAGCCAGCAAGCTGCCAGGACCACACACCTCCAGCACCTTGCAAGGTGAGGCACAACCTCATCCGCCCCGCCAAGCTCCAGGGGGGAGAGCTGGCACTGACAGCCGCAGGCTCCCATTACGGCGGGTGGCCTGTCACCTGCCACCGCACTTGGCGTGCGCGGCGCTCCCCGGCCTCTGCTTCCATGCCAGCGCGGGGAGCAGTCCAGCACCAGCGAGACCGAGCGGGCGGAGCGGCGGAGAGAGGGACGGCTCCGCCGGGCAGCACGCACCCTGGCAGGCGCTGCCCCGGCTCCCCGCGGCGGTGGCAGCTCGAGGTAGTTAATTAGAATCGTGTCACTAAGTAAATGCGCTCTGACTGGACTCTGACAGACGCTCACCTATGACACTGGGGGCCAGGAGACAATCCACATCAAACTACTGCAGTGTGACCCTTTTAACACAAAGAGTAAACTCACTGCACATCGAGTTGAAGCTCATTAAAACTGTCTACTCTGCGAGCATCCCATTAACCTCACTGTTAAAAACACGCAATTCCTCTTCTTCTTTCCGAGGCCTAATTAATGCTCTGGATCAGGAACAATATCACACCCTAACCTTCTGAGATTTCGAATCAGTAAATGAAAAGAGAGAGATGGAGCCGGGAAGGCAGGGTGGCTTGCTGGGTCGCTCACCGCATGGGCTGCTGACCTGCCCAGGCAGGTGGGGCTTTTCTGTTTGGCATGGGCAGAGATCCCCCCACAGAGGGAGCAGAGCACCGCCCCGGCCAGGGGAACTGCGGAGCAGGGAAGATGCTGAAACCATCTGAGCAGATGCTCGGAGCTCACGGGATTATGACAGCTGGTGTAAAACAGCCCAGTGAGGGCACCATGTCAAGACAGGTGCTACTATGGGACCAGATCTGGTCACCTGGGTTGGGTACTGAGGGCTCACTAGCAAGAGATACAGCAGCCTAGTTACTGTCTTTCCCCTAAAAAGAAAAAAAACAACAATCAAACCCCAAACCAGACATTCACAACTAAATCTAAAATCACAATAATGTATGTGCTAAAACCTAAACTTTAAAGACTCAATTACATTCAATTAGATTCAAAAAAGATCAGTAGCAAGGAGTAATGTCATGTTTTAAAGACAGTTAATGCACTGGAGAGGGAAGCAGAGCTGACAAATGAGAAAAAAACTTTCCCAACAGAAGTTGCTACTTTTGCGGTTTTGGAAATTTTTTGCTGGTTTTGGTATATTTTCAGTTCAAGAACTGGCTAGTTCAGAGCTGAGAAACAACAAAGGATTGAAAATAAAAAAGAAGATTTGTCTTTTATGTTTCCATAATCAGTGAAGACAAACAAACCAACCAACTGGGGTGAGAGAGGATGAGATGTACTCATTCTAATACCTTGAAAGGCTGGTTTCCAGAAACACTCCTCCAGCTCACTGATCACTTCTTGCTTTGGTTTCATGTATCAGATTTTTTTTACCTAAAAAGTATTCTGAAAAGTACTTTTCCTTATGTAGTGAATATCTGCAAGGGAAAGAAGATTTTCCTAATAAAATCAATTCAAACTACTGCTGGGGTACTCTAGCATGGCATTACAGTTTTCATCCAAAAGAGCAATCATGAGTAATAATTTAATCACCAACTCTTCAAGAACAAATAGTAATTCGCTATTTTTCTAATGTAAAAAATATTTAAAAACTAAGACTAAAGGCATATTACATTACATAATTGATCAAAATAAATGTAGCAAAAATAGAGTATTGGATAAGTAAAAGAATAACCAGATTTAACAATTGGGCAGTAGTAAGTAAAGTTGTACTTGGTTTCATAGGTGCTGTTCAGTAAAATTTGACCTTTTTTGAGGGAAACAGGTTTAAAAAAAGGCAAAACCAGAAGAAAATCAATTTCTGAATGCAGGTGATCTGCTGTCTGATTTAAATCACAACTAAAACCTGTGATTTTAATCCTTCTAATTTGCATGACTTTCTGACTCTCAGCAGAGACCCCAACCCAGGTACCCAGCTCCACTGGCATGGAGCCTGTGAATGCCAGTCTTTGCATGTGAGTGCCAAGACTCCCATTAAAATCTGCAGCTTGTTTTTGGCAAGCACTGCCTCAAACACATGTGTTAAGAATGGCAATGTCCCCATATACGTAAGACTGAGTAACTTCTTGGCAAGACTCAACTTCATTTTGCTGAGGGCCAGGAAAACAGCAGACAAAGAGAAGTTCCTCACCCCAAGATTCTACCCCCTGGAGCTGACACATATCTAACCTCTGTTAGAGAAGAGAAGGAAATTGCTTAAAAATGTCCTCTCTAGTCTCCAGGGACACGTTCAGTCCCAAAGAGATCCTTAGAGCTGAAATATCAACCTGAGAAAGGGCATGAAAGAATAGGCTTCATACCCCTTTTGCTCTTTTCTGAACTCCCAAGGAATTCCTTCATCCTCACCCTCTGGAGCAGGACTTTTCTATCTCCTTATCCTGAAGTATTTACATTTCCCCCCTTCCTTTACCTTTTCCCTCTCAAGAACACAATGGCACCAGACCTGCACCCATCCCACCCCACCACAGCTGTTTTTGCAGTGTATGCAGGTACATTTTGGTGCATTTGGGGACACAAATCACTTTTCTAGCCCCTCAATAAGGTTTGAAGCTCACTTGCTCATGAATAGAAACCAGAAAAAAGCCAGAACATGAGCTCTGTGGAGCAGCTTGCTGTATGTACAGCTGTGTGTTCCAGGGGATGTAGGGAGACCACTGTGCTCCAGCATGAGCCCATCCTGCCTGTATCCACTGGATGCTAAAGGTGGTTCCCATCCGGAATCTGGCCTTGGCCCTGCAGGCTGTCAAGCACCCTGAACTCTGCAGATTTTGAACATGATGAAGGAAAGAAGATAAAGCATAGAGCAGGACTGGTCCCAGAGCATGTCAGGTACAGGGATTTGGAACAGATACCTGCTGAGACAGTGAAAGAGAGAGTGGTTTGAAAACAAAGCAATACAGAATCCATCAGGCAAGACGGCAAAATTCCTTGCAAATTGTTTGCAAAAACAAGTGGCTATCCACTGCAATTTTTCTGTCAGATTTGAAAGGAAACATCTGTGTTGTGCTTTCCTGCATAAGCATGCTGAGGCTTCACAGGAATGTTTGCATCTCCCTGGACTGCTCCCCAGACTGCCAGGAAAGGAGCTGCACGGACACTCTTACACTGCATGGTACCTGTGAAACTGGTGAGACTGGCTAGCAAATCTCCTTGCTGCTCCCTTCTCAGTCCTCTTTGGTTTGCAGATTTTTGGCCATCAGTGACCTATGAGTGCCATGAAAATCAGAAGCTAACCCCTCCTTAGATGACCCAGGAAGCCTCCTCTCACCTCCCTAACATTCCCTCAACATTGCTGCAGTCCAGGGCTGAGCACAAAGAGAAGGAAGGCTCTAGATGGCATGGGACCATCCCCAGATCCACAGCCAGCTCCTTGTCTCACTGTGGGCAGGCTGGCAGCCTCCACTGTTTTCCACTTCCTTCTGCAGCAAACCTTGATTAGGGATTCTTTATTTGGCTGAGGACTGTGTTGGGAACAAGGCTCCTTACAGTCAGAGAGGGGAAGGGGAAGGGGAAGGGAAGCCCTGAGCAGAAAAAGGGATGGATGGCTCCTTCCAACACATGGGCAGTCGAAAGCATGGAGAGAGATAAGGACTGTTCAGGCTGCAGGGTGACCATCAGCAATTGGGATGACTGTGCCCAGTCCCAGTGGCCAATATGGAAGGACTTGGCTGTGGAGGACTGACACTGTCTTCAGGATGAGGCAGCAATGCTGGACCCAAGCAAGCCATGCTGCCTCTGCAGTGAGCAGTCCCTCCTCAGCCCTTGGCTTGGGAAACCTCTTGGGCTGTCACTAGAATCAACACCTGATCCATGCCTAGGCTGGGCTGGGAAATGAAGAGGTCAGAAAGTCAGGAAGCTGGTTCTTTGAAAAAATGCCAGGCAAGGTGTCTAGACACCAGCATTGCTGCAAGACTTCTCCCAGAGAGACATTGGGCAACAAGCCATGAAGCCAGCAGCCCTGACAGCAGCTGTGCCTGGTGGTGCCAAGCTGGCTGGGAGGAGGAGTTTTCCCCAACTCCAGCTCACTCGGGGGTACTCAGCCTGTGGTAAAGCCACCAGGCACATGGTGCCAGCGGCTACCACCTCTGCAAGCAGAGCATTGTAGGCATCCAGGACAGATCCGCTCTGGAGCCAGCCCAAATGGAGCAGCCAGCAGGCTGTAACACACAGGGCACTTGTGCACCACTGGCAGTACCAAGGAGATGGAGGCTGTCACACTGTTGGCCTGGCATCCTTCACAGCACCCATGTAAAGCTGCCAAGCAGTGTGGGAAAGGCAGGTTTGCCATTGGGATGCAGTGCTGCAAGAAGGGAGCTTGGGTGCTGGGTCTCGCTTCCCGTGGGCAATTAGGCCATGGCTCACCCTGTACTGGGAGAGCTCCTCCACACAGGGAGTTTGGCAAAACTCTCCTAAAGGACTGGAATAGGGAGGGACGTGAACAGCAAATCCCTGAACTCTGTCAGGCAGAGGAGACACACCTATGCTCCTCTGTGCAAGACAACACAGTGCTGTGCAAGACAACAGTACTGAGATAAAGGGGCAGAAACCAATACAGACAGATGATACTCCAGAGAATGGGGACATTTTGTTGGAGTAAGGGATGACAGCAACAAGAGAGCTCATCACACAAATAAAATGAGGAATGATGATGCAGAAATCAAGTCTCGCATCTACCAGGAAACCCCAGAAAAAGCCCAAGTTCCCAGAGCAGGACATGCACACACAACTCCTGCTGTTCCTGCTCCCTCCCCATGATCCTCCCAACATAGTACACAATCCAGGCAAATCTGCTCCCAGGCAGGGAAGCAAATTTTAATGCTACCTCTGTCAATAATGCAACCAGATCCATAGTTCAAAAGGAGCTCGCTAATTAAAAGCTGGTGAGCTTTAAATAATTCATCTCCTTAACTTGGATTGATTGGAGAGTTTAATGGTTAGAGTCTTGAAACAATATTAAACAGCCTCTTCAAGGCCCAGGTAGCCAGTGACTTTTCCAAGTAAATCTTACCTACTTGCAAACTTTAATGCTCAAAAGTCACTGTGGATGAAGGGCTGGGAGGCAGAGAGAATACCTGACCACTGCTTTCCAAGAGGCGATCTACTGCTCCACAGAGAAACAAGACAGACAAGAGTGATGCAGCCCTGAGTCACAGCCCTGTCTACAGCCCAGTAAATCTGAGCTCCTGCCTGTACCACAGCCTGCTGCTGGACCAGCTCTGCATCCCCAGTGTTAAGCAGCAGGCAGATATACGGCCTCAGTGTCCTGAGCCAGGTCTCCCTCATATCACTTTGATTCCTGGTGCAGAGGAGTTGGGGGATACATGGAACTCTGCCACTGTTTATCTCAGAGCACTGTTTATCAGTTTATCTTGGAGCATGCTGCAGGACCACTAAACTCGTCATACATGTTAGCAAACAGGACGATGATTCAGTTCTCCAGCTGGGATCACACATCTTCACTCTGTAGTGTGTTTCCATCCAGTTCCCAAGCCAGGCAGCACAGCCTCCTTTCCAAGGACTCCAGCATCCCTTGCTGCTCTGCTAATCCAGAGCAACTGGAGGACTAGTTCAACAAGGAGAGCATCCCACCCACCCTGGAGATGCTTGCGCTGTGCTCCAGGCATCTGGTGCTGCCCACATCCAACCCTAACGCAAGCACTGCTAGAGCAGTCTAAGAGGGAAGCAGCTCCCCAGGCAGAGGGACAGGCAGGTATGTCTGGCACACTGTAATGTGCAAGGGACAGAGAGGTCATCTATGTGCCCATTCTGCCCTGACACATCTTCATCCCTTCCACCATCTGGGGACTCTGCTAGCCCTTTGGCTTGTTCTCAGCACCCCAGACTGGACATTGTCTTAGAGCTGAGGCATGTCCCACACACCTGGAGCGGCAGGTGTGGCGATGGAAATGGCACTGGGCAGCATCACTCACCTATCCCGCTGTGAGGCCTCCCTATGTGCTGTAGGTTCAGTCCTTTGTTCATGTCTAAGAGCCCGTTCTTTGGCCAACTCCCCATGGCAAAGCTGTACGCCTGGAAGAGAGAAGCAGAGGGTCAGACATAGCCCATGTGCAGGCATGATCTGTACTTGCCCAGGTCTGACTGCTCCTGGGGCTGGCACGTCTGCGTTCGCCGCGTTCAGCGTGGACCCACACATCACCCTCGCAGCACCTCTTCTGGAATTGCCCACCCGAAGAGCTCTCACCCCGCCGTGTGCCACCTGATTCTCTTTAGAGGTGTTCAGAGCCTCTGGTGGTGTCCTGTACACATGACAACCCTTGTGACGGAGGGGTTTACATCACTCAAGGCCACCTTTGCCATGCTGTGGGGGGACAAGCCACTCCCCCCCCAGGCTATAAACTAGTGTCCCTTAGTTGCTCCCCCCCGTGTCCCTTAGTTGCTCCAAAAACATCCACCCACTCCTG
This sequence comes from Tichodroma muraria, assembly GCA_013390105.1. Classification (NCBI taxonomy): domain Eukaryota; kingdom Metazoa; phylum Chordata; class Aves; order Passeriformes; family Sittidae; genus Tichodroma; species Tichodroma muraria. Next base: position 100,683 of record WAAG01025645.1, on the reverse strand, counting down.
CCTTAACAGGGTCACCAACAGGAGCCAGGGGTTTGGAAAGGGGTGCTCATTCCCAGGCTGGCCTGGCCAGCGGGCCCTTTCTCCTCCAAGTACAGCCCTCCCAGCTCTCCTCTCCTTTCCATCCCCAAGCCCCAATTGCCTCAGTGCTCTCCATCACTGGGACAAATCCTACTGGGAGCCTGCACTGCTCACCCTACTGCACAGAGCCTGCAGCCTGGCCGGAGGGAGCCTGCTTCATACCCACAGCATCCCCTGGCACGGCTTCCAGGAGAAGCAAGGCAGCTGGAAGCCCAAGCAGCACAAAAACCCATTGGACAATGCAAACATAAAAGCAGCCGGGCCTCCATGTCACACGCACGGCTGTAATTACAGCCTGACAGCCACATATCTTCTTCATCTTGAGGAATTAAGCTCAGAACGCATTGTGAGCAGTAAGAAGGGTGCGTGGGCTTAGCGTCGCTCATGCTGGCACTATCTTTGCTGCCGTGAGGGCCATTGTCCCCAGATGAGATCAGGTCAATCCAGCAGCCCCTATCTCCCTCCTGCAGCGGCGGATCATCGCTAACCGCAGCCACAGTGTGGCAGGGCATTGCAGACACCCTCCGCAGGCTGCAAATGCCAGGGAGATGCTCTCTGCAGCAGGAATGGGGATGAACTGGGTGACCAGAGCTGAGAGGTGTTCCCCACCACTCCACCAGCCCCCTGCCTGCCACTGCAACCTCCTGCCAGCCCCTCTTTCCTGCTACCTGCTGCTCTGTGTAGAGTGGGCAGGTCCAGCGCCGGCGCAGCCCCTCCTGCTGGCCGCCCCCCCCCGGGAGCCACGGGGCTTAGGGGAGTTAATTTATTAGTGGCCCATGTAGCCATTCATGCTGCTTTGTTACTCCTGCCTTAGCAAAACAGGGGGCTCCACAGATAATTAATAGACAGCATTGCTAATCCTGTTGGGAGATGATTAGCAATTAAAACTCCTAATTAAGTCTATGCATAATTCACTGAAATTACACTTTGTGTACACAACGGGGAGATTTCCTATGCCTTTGACAAACACGCTCTGCTATGTTTTCTGTCATGATCAGGATGCAGGCCAGCCAGCCACGGGGTGGGGGGAGCCAGAGGTTGGGGCTCAGGATGAGACCCTGCCACCAGCTGCGGGGTGGCAGAAGTGGTTCCACATGTTGTTCCCTCTCCTGGGCTCCATCCCACAGAGCAAACCCAGGCAGAGCACAGGAAGGCTCCCATGCTCAGCACCAGTGGATCGACAGCAGTGGGGGCCATCCCTGGGGAAGGAGTATCCCCGGATGAGGAAGTACCAGGGGTGTCCCTGCCCAGGGAGCTACCATATCACAGGCTGCCTTCCTAGCCCAGACTTTCCTTGGACTCTGGCCAGAAGCAACCGAGGGAGCACAGCGGGAGACTGGCAGGATCTCGAGAAAGCCACGGGGACAGCTTTGGAAAGCTCCTGGCAGCTGGGTGCTACTGCCAACCTCAGCCTACCTGCCCTGGCTCTGCAGCAGCAGGGAGCTGGCAGCACATGCCCCAGCCCCCGGATCAGCACCGGGCCCATCCCTGCATCACGTTCTGCTTTCCTGATCAAGGTCATTCGGTACAGCTGCAATACCTGAGCAAACTACCTAAGCAGCTGGGGTGGAAGTTGGCCTGACCACTGAAGGTCAAGTGTGCACTTATGCATATTCAAAGCTGCCTGCAGGATCGATCGGGTTTTAATTGTTTTTCCTGGGGTTTTGGAAGGAAGTGCCAGGGGCATTGATCAGTCCCAGACAAGGCTGCTCACACACCGGGGCTGGCAGGGACCGTCACTGCTGCAGGCAGAGGGAAGTGCAGGCAACGACGATGAAGGGATGAAGGCAGGGGAGAGGTCAGCCACCGCTGGCCGAGAGGACGAGCCACTACTGGGCTGCACTGGAAAAGAAAGTTTTTAATTAAAAGTGGCAATTCTGAGCCGCCTGCTGGCAGCAGCCACACAATCAAGAGCAAGGAGCTTTGCTGTTTAATATTTAAAGACAACGTTTAATCTTTAAACAGGAAAGTTCTTCTTCTGACTGTTAAAGCGAGGCAGAAGGCGCTGGTGGCTGCCCAGCACCAGGGCTTCTCAGCCTGCAGGAGTGGCTGTGGCCACTGGCTCACTGGAGCTGCTGGGACACTGGAATCAACCACTTTCCGGCCATCTGTGACCGCACAGCCACCACCAGTGGCACAGACCCCAGTCCCTTCAGTGCTTATCCCTGTGGCAAACTGTGAGAAAGTCCGAGATGCCCCTGCTTCGCTCGAAAGCCAAAGGATTTCAAAAAATGCCATGAAACCCTTTCTGTGAGGAAATTACACTACTTCGTCCCTCCCTCTGGTTCAGTCTTGGTGTTGCAGAGACTGGCTTGCTCCCTTTTAAGTCAGACACTGAAGCAGGGCCAGGACCCCGTGTTTTTTTTTATTTTTATCTGCATTTGAATTGCTAAAAATGCAAGGCATCTTTTTAAAAGGCTATTTTTAAATGGTTCTGGCCAAAATTCTGATTTAGAGAGAAACTCAATGTTTCTGATCTCCTAAAAACCATTTGAATGATGTTTACAGAATAATTTTCAAGCAGCCTGAATACAATTATTTTCATTTATACCATCTCCCAGAATGGTTTTCCTTTTTTCCTGATTTTGTTTGTAATTCTATGAAGGCTACATTTACCTCCCTGCCAATGCTGCTCTGAAGTCAGATGATTATTAATTATATTTATTTACTTATGCAATCCCATAGGCATACCCAGCAGTTCACAGACAAATACTGCCCTGGGTCCCTGATGGAGGGATCTCGAATCAAAGGTAAGCAGATACTCCTGTGATAAATGTGAGCTAATAGCAGCAGGAGATTAGGAACATACTGTGTTTCCATGCGTGGAGCAAGCACCACGGATAATCCACACCTTGTTAAACGAATGCTGGTGTGGGGAGGTAGGTCATTAGGTAACCTGCACCCCACATGTCCTGCAGAAAATCCAAAAACCAGAAGTGGGGATAAAACATGGGGCATGGAGATGATGCATGTGCAGAATCACAGCATCTGAGGCTGGCTTTATAACAAAGCAAAAAAGGTCTGAAACCAACCTCCTGTTGCATCAGGTCCCAGTAACTATGACACATCTGCCTCAGACTGCAAAGAGCCTGAAACAAGAGCTCTGTGTCCTATTTCTGACAGCACTGGGGTACAAAGATGGTCCCCTGCATTGGGACAGAGGGTGTGCCAGCGAGGCTGGCAATCCCATGGTGGTGGTTGCTTGTGCAGTTTGGCACCAAGTTTGGCTCACCTGCCCTTGCTGCAATCCCAGTGCACATCAGCACCCATCCCCAGCAACACCGGGGCTGGCAAGGCAACAGCACCAACATAGCTGGGTCCTGATGGGCTGCTCTCTGGAGTTTGTTTAGGCTGCATACCATGGATTATAAGCAGCACGGATGCAGAGAAGATGTTCCAGGGGGTCAGAAAATTCCCAGAACTGGAACTTGTCAAGCTGATGTATTGATCTAAGTGGACTGAATAATGCTCCATCATTTATTTATGGGGAAGTGCCCAGAACACTTCACAAAAACTGGTGTTCAGCAGTCACATTAAGGCAAAATTAAACACCCCACAGCATGTAAACAGGCACCTGTTCAGAACTCAGAATAAGGAAGCCCCCACAAATCCTCCCCACATGCAGAGGGAGGAACAGAGCCGGTCCTCACAGAGCTGCAGGAGCTCTGCTATGGCAATGCGCTGATGTCGGCAAAGCCAGCCTTGTTCTTTCCACACGTGCCCATGCTGTGACCTGCTGGCCAGCTCCTGGCCCCTGTGCCTTCCACTAGAGCTGCTGGCATTGCATCACCCTGGATGCTTTAGCTGAAGGGCAGGAGGGAAGAGGACCTTTGTGCTTTCAATGGCTTGAGCATGTTCACAAACCATGGCACCAAGAACTGTCAGGACTGGCACAGAATGTCCTGCCCTGACCAGCTGGGCAACTCTGTCATTTTATTTTACACATCCTACCAAGAGGTTTTACATGCTATGTTTCATCTGCTAATTGTAATTTTAATATTAATACAGACACTTTCAGGCAGGGAGAAAATACTTCCTTTTGGAAAAAATCCTCCCAGGAGCAAAGGGGCTTAAGCAGTCTGAGAAGATGCTGAAGGGTGGGTAATAAGGAATAAGAAAAGTGGTGGGTTTTGCTGAAAATCTCCATTAAGAATTTCAAAAAGACACATGAAAAATACATGGTTTTAAATACACAGAGAGAAGGTGTGAGAACTCCCAGCTGCCCTTAGCTTGCGCAAGCAGCAGGTACCAGCTGTGCTCCCCCAGGATCAGGCTGGGCACAGCTGCCTGCCGATCGAAGGTGAACCCCCTGACATTTCTGCAATGGAGAAAATGTCTTTGGAACAGCAAAATCATCTTCCTCCTCCTGTCATGTCAACTGTGCACCGCATCCGCCCAAAATAAGCATTTCCCATCTAACTGCCCTTATTCCACTGCTGCCACAATGAGGTGTCAAGGTTTTATATTACCTCGTATGGTGGGTAGAAAAAAGAGGCCATGTCTATGACTAAGTGGGCTTTTAAACTTGAAATTTGAAATAGTTTCAATGACTGTAAGGTTTTGGGGCTGGAAGTGTCTAGCAGGACATCCCTGAATAGCACCCAGGACACTGGAGGCTCCAGAGTGTTCCCATTTTAATTGCATGCCAGTCCAGGAATGGGAGCTGGACATTTCTTGTTGGGATTTCTTGCCATGCAAATTTACCAGCACAATATGAGGCAAATGTAACACCACTGAGGGGCTGACCCCACCACCAAATCATTTAGTAGGAGGCTCCTGAACAGGGCTGAATGCAATTAAAGAGTCAGGTAATGAATAAGCAGCTTGCCAAGCCCCAGCTGACAACAGCAGAACTCCTCTGTCGCAGGAAAGGCACAGAGAAAAGCTTGCCTGGCAGGATGGAGGCACAGAGCCTGGGATGGCTCCGGCAGCGCTGGAGCCTGTTACCCTCGCTGGCTGTCAGGAGGCAGGAGCTAAACCCAGGTGTAATGTGTCCCTTTTAAGCAGTTTAGTCAGAAGTGCTGCCACGTTCACAGCTTTTCAAGTATTTTTAAATCACTTACAAAAGCAGGATTAAATGATCAGGAATTCCATTTAATAGGACAAATAAAGAAATAACAATCTACTCCATCAGCCCCGTGAAAAGCAGGTTTGATTTAAGAAAAAAATAAATAAAAAAATAAGTATAAAAGAGGGAGAGAAAAAAGGAAAGGGAGGTGGAAAAAAAGGATAATGTGTGTTTACTCAAGCAAAGAAAAAAATATTTAAGTGATGTAGGGGAGAAGATTGCGGTAACTAGTGAAGAATAACATCGTCTGCTTTGCTGTCAAATCACACAAGAATTTCAGTAATAGATTCTCATTCTGACACTCAATTCAATTCGAAGGTGATCCCGCTTTATCCCAACACATCAAATATTAAACACTCGTATTAGCCAGGGTGCCGTCGCCTTTCCCGGCTTAGACGCGGCAGGAAGCTTTTCCCCCTACTTTCTCTCACTCGCTATAATATTCTCAATGTTATCTAAACATGCCTTCATACACTGGGGTTCCTTATCAATCCCATTTGGGGAGGGAGGAGGGTGTACTTAAAATGGTATTAGTTTGGGGGGCTTTTATTATTATTATTTCCAAAGCTTTTCAATTTTGTGTGGAAAAAGCTTAGAAAAAAGAGGTGGAGGGAGGGGAGGCGGCGAGAGAGGGAGAGGGAGCGCGGGAGCGAGAGAAAGTATAAAGAAGGGAAAAGCAGCCAGCAGCTCTTGTTTGACTGATGCCTTTCAACAAGGGCAGTCTAGCTTGTCAAAGCCCGGGCTCGAGATGAATTGGCATATCTATTCAGCCTGCCTCTGGATGTCATGCAATACAGTTTCATATTCCCAGATAAGGCACGATAAGCAATTGCTGCCCTGACACCAACTCCATCCATCCCTGCCTTTCTGTCCACGCATATTAGAGATCTCTGCTGCACCACTAACAAGAGGTGTTTAATTTTTACAAACACAGTGGCAAGAGGGGCCTCCAGACTGACCATGTACAGCATCAACACCACTCATGTTTAATTATTTCTCTCAGTGCACTGAGACCACTCATGAGTGGTACAGGGTGCACAAAACCAAGTTTTGCCCAACAGCACCTGTGAACCTAAGCCTTGAATTAAACATCTGTGCCAATCATTACTGGGTGGAAGTGACAAAAGCATTTTGTCCTTCACCAAATATATCTGCAGTGCCACTGCAGGACATGGTTTGGCTGGGGTTTGGACATGGGAGGATGCTGGGGAAGAAGTGAGCAGTGCCCTTTCCCAAGGAACATCACTCTCCAGAGCACAAATCCTCTGAGACCTGTGGGGAGAAGAGCAGCTGACACACTGAAAAAGAGGACACCATGCATGGGGTCTGGACCCACTTGGGTGGAAGTAGGGGAAAATTGGAAATTCCTGCCAGTGAGAAGATGAGATCTGGACAAAATCCTCTCACATTGCTAAAAAGGTGCTGAGGCTTTGCCTGGTACTCTGCCCTCTTCACACAAGGGCTTTTCACAGATCAGTGCCACACAGCCAGCTTCTCTCATGTGCTGGATGCAGGCAGCCTTTGGCAAGCCCAGCTGGTGTCCACTTCAGTCCATTTGCAAAGCTGCTTGTTAGAACAGAAACAACTTTATGCCTCACATCAAGGAGTAAATTAAACAAATAAAAAGATGAACGGTCTGTTTTTTGAAAGGTGAGTGCTGGGCACACAGGAACTGCCTAGCTCTTCCCACCTTTGGGAAATGCTTTACAGAGGGTAAGGTGCCCCCAGACCGTGGGAGAAGGACAGGTCAATCTTAAGGGAAGGCACCAAGACATCAGAGAAGATGCAGAGGATGCAGCATAATTATATGTGCTTTTTCCTTACTAAAATAAGCAGCCCATGCCATCAGAGCTCTGTACATAGGATCTCTGCAAAAGCGAAACTGAGGCACACTGTGATCTCTTGCCTTGCCTATTCCCATTCTGACATATCTGAGCAGCCTCATCCTGGCAATATCTCAACTCAGCCACAGCTGTACGAATTCACTGCTAAAACTCCTCTGAACTTCAGGAGGGACCCTTCAGCCACCAAGAGCCCCTCTCCAGGGTGCACTTGGGTGCTGTGGTCCCATCAGGCAGCAGGAAGGTGTCCCTGCTGCCGTGCAGGTTTAACATGTGCCCTGGCTAGGCTGCAATAGAAACGTGCCGGTGTGCCTGACTCCAGGGTGTCAAAGTGCCAAGCGGTTTAGGCTTCACATTTCCCTGTGTTTGAACAAGAACAGTCTTTGCCTTGCTCCCAGGCTACGGATTATCCTGGATAAAATGTTCTTGACTGCTGTGTGCTCTGCGGCTGGCGACACACTAGGTTAATGCCGTGGAGATCTGGGTCAAAGCCCTGGGTTTGGTCACAATCAAAACAAAACTACAGGTCTGGGTTCCTGGAGGAATAGAGCTGGGGTGTGCAAAAGCAAGTGTTGGCCCAGAAGAGGGGACAAGCAGAGCCATAAACCACCAAGAAAGCAGCCCAAGGATAGCGTGACCAGAGGGTCTGGGCAACACATGCCCAGTGCCTTTCCCAATCTGGGACAAGTGGCAGGGCTAACTTCTCATGGTGTCTCTGCGTTCCTGGTGGCACTGCAGGGTGACAGACCCAAGCTGGGTTATTCTGATGTATGCAATTGGCTCCCAGCACGAAGATACACAAGCAGCTCCCGACCAGTGCCTGAAAGGCAGAGACACATGACGACATGGCAGACAGCTTCCAGGGAGTACCTACACGTGGCTGATTTACCCTTCCAGCCCTGGAAGGACAGGCTCGCGTCCTGCAGCGCTATCCCCCGACCACCCCAGCCCCTGTGGGGCCAATTCAAGCAGGAAAGCAGCGCTAAGCCTTTCCCTACAGCAGCTTTGTGGCCAGCAGAGCGGGAAGCTGGGTATGATACCAAGGAAAACCCACAAGCACACTTCATGGATGATTCACCACAGGCACAGAAGCCTCTCCATACAGACAGGAATGGATCAGTCCAATTCTGGCCGTTCCTCGGGAAACTGGGGGTTCGCAAGGAGGGAGAAGATGCCTCTAACTATGCTGGAAAACAGGAAAATGTTGACACTGTCCCATAATCAGACCCAGCCTCAGTCCCTGTATACAGAAGACAGAAATGAGCATGATGGCCCCAGCAGATGCCCCTTGCTGCAGGACTGAGTTGTCAGGGCAGCTGCAAGGTGGATACATTTCACTCTCCTTGGATTTAACTGGAGATGAACAATCACCAAAAAGAGCTGCAGTTTTGCCATATTACAATAGGGTGGCTAACAGTATCCATTCATCACTCTTCTCTTTCCAGGGCCAGACCATGGCTGTGATGCTCAGACCTCCCCACACGCCCCCTTTAATCTAACCCCAAGCCTTTCCCAAGCAAAGCCGGCAGTGGGCTTGCTGTGAAAACCTTCAAGCCTTTCAAGAGGGGGTATTTTCCCCCCTCAGTTTCTATCTTTACACACACACGCGCTCGCCTCTCCCTCGCTCGCTGTTTAATTTCCGTGTGAGAGGGAAGCAGGTGCCCGTGCTCCCGTGAGCTCTCCCTTCTCTAGTTTTTTTTCCCTTTTTGGATCCTGCCCCATTAGTTTAGTGCCCAGCCATCTGCGACGTCTCCTGTAATGCTGTCCCCCTTGTGTACCAGGGAGCTTTTCCATTAGCGCCTTTAATATTCTGACACCTTAGCACAGGCTGCTATTACATTCAAACACTGATCGCCCTGTGAAATTACATCGCAGGGCTTGCTAAAATGGAATTGTGTATAATCAGGCTCCTCCATGCACTGTCAGTCCCATCACAAATACAACGTAAAGCAGGCTTATGGATGGGCTTAGCAGCTGCTACAAGTGTATTTTTTTTAATAGATGAAGTATCCCTTATTTAAAGCATTTCCTTAAGAAAAAAACCCAAAAAACAAACCAACAGTGAAAGACAAATCAACAGCTGCTGCATTATGTTAACCATACCACTGGTCTCTTAAAACATGTTATTTAATAAGGTAGCTATCTGTTTATCTATAACTATATCAAACAGAGAAGGAGGGTGAGATAAAGATAGTTAAACAGACAGCCAAGGAGATATCTGCCACTGGGAAATAATAGCTAAATAAAAAGTACCATTATTTACTCCAGAGTGGGGAGGAGGGAGAGACAGCAATTTCCTCCCAGTGTTCCCAGCCTCTGGTTCGTAGGGGCAGCCTGTGCCAGCCTGCAGGTACCCAGCTCACCTGGCTCCAGCCTGCTCATCTTCCCACTATGGCAAAGATAAATCTGGGGGAAAAACCCAGCTCAGGACCCATGTACTGAGGCTGCAATGCAGGACAGGCAAGAGAGTGCAGGAGAGCCATTCTGCTGCCAGGAGCTGGCCTGGTGGGGCAGCCCCCCCACCTCCACAGACTAAGACCAGTTCAAATTATGGCAAAATTTGCCACAGCAGAGGGTCTGGGTGCCTTTCTGCAGGAGAGACTAGATTTTGTGTGGCCAGCACACAAGGGACCAACTGCCCACCTTTTTTCTTTTTTTTTTTTTAAATTCTAGCTAAGGAAGTGATGGATTAGGACAAAGGTATTTCAGGGAGATGCAGGAACCGGCAGGGACACAGATGATGTGTCAGAGAAATGAGCTCCTGAGCTCCCCAGCTCAGAGTTCAAAATGCTGCCTCTACTATGCCCTAAAGGTTATTCTGTCTGTCTGCTGTGAAATGCGACGGCACATCACCTGAAGGGAGATTTCCAGAGGCGCTGTGACCCTTCTGCTATCTCCTCCGAGAAGCCTCCGCAGGAATGATGAGATTGTAGCTCATTTCCACACACCTTGAAAGAGACAGGCTGGATCAAACATGCTGAAAGCAGAAGCAACACATCCCTGGGACTCATCCTTGCCTCCTGGCAGGGAGTGTGCTCTTGCTGTAACGGGCTGGGAAACTGTGTCCACCCCACTGAAAGACCAAAGACATTACCTTTCATCCTAAGCCAGGATGGAAAAGCCAAAATATTGGCTTGTTTCTCTGTGCGGGAACAGTTCTGCTTGGGAACCACAAAGTAAAAGCCAGTGACAGAACTGTTGCCCTTTGGAAAGTAACAATCTATTCCTGTGCAAAACACTGCTTTGACATTTTGACTCCAGTTTTCCCAGTACAAAACAAAGCCATTTGTCCAGAGCAGACATACTGCTCCTTTGCACCACACACAGCATGTGTCAGCATATGGTGCTCTGGACATTTTTGGCAAGGACGCCTCTGGTGATGGTTCAGCTGCTGTGTGCAAACATTCCAGATGGGGACGATGGGACCGTAGAGGGCAGAGACCCACGGACAGGTTACCAAGAGAAGAGCACAGGGAAGATGATGTACAACTGCACATTCATTCACAGTGCAGATGCCAGACAAGGCAGTTCAACTCTCTTGTTTCCACTACCTGTCACTGCCAAGGTTAGGTGTTTGCAAGGTGGCAGCAAGGGAGGGATGCTGGGTGACCAGCATGTTCACATCTCAGTTTCATAATCTGTTTGGAAAACTCAGGCCCTGGAGGATGGGAAGGAAATCAGAGTGATCCTGCAGGACCTTCTCACTTTTTCTATTCTGCATGTCTTATCACACACCTCTCCCTCAGCTCACATCCTACAATCCCTTCCATTTACATGTTCACCAGGTCAGGTCTTCTTGGGACAAATACATGACCTTCTCTAGAACACCTCTGGCACAATGCAGAGAAACTGGTCCATACACAACAGACCACAAGGGCATGGAGATACCTGCCCTGCTCCTTCTTACCTCCTCCTCTTTGCTCCTCCTCGCAGGAGCAAAACCCAAGTTTTCATTGCAGAGCAACAATTTAACAGCTGTTGGAGTCTCTGAGTGCTGCTGCTCTGCAAGAATTGAAAAAACCAGAGTTTCTCTGCACTCCCACAAGATGCAAAGCTGCTCAAAGGAGAGGCAGCTGGAAGAATGAGAGAAAAGCAAGAAATATAATGCATGAGACATCAGGGAAAAGATCAATAAAGATTACTAGGGCAGCAGCCCATCCCCTGCCCACATTGGAGGCTCTCATGGCTGCAGTAAAGGAACACTAAGGAAAACTAACAAGGTGCTGCTGTGCCAGTGCCTAGGGATGATACCTGTCTAATCAAAGGTAGAGTTTACACTGGATCATCTAAGCAGCAGCTCTTCCTCATGATTATTGACTCAGGTCAGGGTTAAGACTGAGGAGGTTAAAGCAGAGGCACCTCTAAGAGCTGTGATGGATGCAAACACCAGACAAGCAGCCCAGCTAGTGGAGCCTGCAGGGGCACCAGCGGCAAAATTGAGATTTCCCAGTTTCAATGGAAGAACAAACAGAAGGAGATGGTCTGAGGGGCTGGGCAACACATCATGAGAGAATCAATTTGGAGAGAGGTTATGAAAGCAGAGAATAAAGGAGAACATGGCAAGGTCCTGAGAAGAGGTTATTAAAGGAGGCATGGGGGAATGAACCACAGCAGCTACAGCCAGGCAGGAGTTTGCGGCAGGACTGGCCACCTGGACTGTAAAGGGGGCACCAACATCATGTTATAGTCCAGAAAAGGATACAGAGAAGATCATGTCACAGTTGACAGAAATGAAGGGCTTTGGGTCCTCAAGAGCTCAACTCATGTCTTCCAAGAGAGCTTAAGGCACCTCCATAGCTCTTTGGTACCACCAGGCTTCACTGATTTCCAGCCAGGCTGGGCTTCTGGAGGGGCACAGGGAGCCACCTGCAGCCAGCCAAGCAGGGTCTCCTTACTGAGCAAGCTGGGACACTCTGGTTGTGGCTTTTAACTGTGTCTGCAATTCTCCTGTAAGGCTCTGGGAGGGGCTGTGACACCCAGACAGACATATGGATGCCCCTGAGTCCTGCTCCCTGTGGAAGGGGCCATCACTGCTTGCCACGGCTGAGATTCTGTGGCCTGGCTGGTGGAAACACTAGTAGGATTTGCCTTGCTGCCTGCTGGTGATACGAGACCTGAGGAGCACATCCCAGGAGCTCTGCCCAACATTACTGAATGTGTAGCAGAGGGATGGCCCACACACAGCCACAGCGCATGAACGGAGCTGTGGGGTCATGGAATGCTCATCCCACTCCCTCAGCATCCTTCAGCTGCCCTCTGAACCCATCCCTAACCTACACGTGCTGTCTTGGCTCTGGCTGTGGCTGGTAGAAAGACGAAGAGCAAGTAGGAACAAATGTCCCCAGAGAAGAGCTGGTCTGCAGCTGGGGGTTGGGGTGACTGAGATGTGATGAGTAGGTCCATGGGCTGTTCAGAAAGTGCTTGGCTGTGGACCACTTGGCTTTCCCAATGTGGAACCATGGCAGGCAGCCTGCCCACTGCCAGTGTGCCAGCAAAGAGTAAAGAAGCTGGTATGGAACAAGGTGTCCCAATTAGTTCACCACTAATCTAATTAGATCTCTGTAGGGAGGGCTAGAGCTGGCGAAATGACACAGCTGACTCCTTGACAAGACACTCAACCTCTCCCACCTGCAGCATTTTATTTTTCAGATTTTTAACCCGCAGTACTTTTGTCTGGCTCAGCAGAACCTGCCCTGCCTTGAGTCCTATTGCTTCTCACCAGCAAAACACAATGACATGTGTACACCAACAGCCATTCAGTGATCACACACAGCATCCATGCTCTTTGCTCCAGTCAGGGAACAGCTGCTGGGGGTGCAAATCAGACGTATAAGGAGACATGGGGCACCATAAGGCAGAGCTGATCAGGAGGACATGGCAGAGCACACCAAGTCCCTCTTACTCCCTCCCTGAATGACAGCAAGCCATGTAAGCCTGCCTGCCCTCCCCACTGCCGCCCCGCACCACCCCAGAGAGCTGGCAAACAAGCTTCAAACCAGACCGCTCCTTGTAATCGGAGTCAGTCAGTGTGTGTGTTACGCTTGAGTTGATGGCTGGTGTTAAATTCAATGCCTTGAGTATTGATTTCCTTGCACATCCCGGACTTTGTTAAAGGGTTAGCCGTGAACTGAGATCAAAGGGAGGTTAACTCGTTTCTCATAAGTGGTAAAGCAGACCTCTAGCAAACCCGGGCACCAGGCCTCCTCCGCAGAGGATCCTCCATGCATGTTGTTAGCTACCCAGTCGCCTCAAAAGCCAGATAAAGTCACAAAGCTGCCACAAAGCAGGGAATAAAAATGATCCCAGCCACTCCCCATGGACCTCCGAGCTATTATGTGTGCACACTGGGGACAGGCAGCATGGGTTAGCACTTATCTCCAAACTGTCCCCCACCACAGGGAGCTGCTGCCCTCACTTGGCCACAGAATAAAGGGGGGAAGCGAGTCTTTGCTAGCTGCACCCCCAAGGATGGGGGTGCAAAGTGCATCCCCACTGCCTCTGGGGGGCTCGAGAGAGGAGCAGAGCCTTCCCCAGGAAGACTGGGGTATCCTAGAGCTATGAGTGGGGTAGAGAGGGAAGGCGAAGTTGCTGCTCCCCAAAGGACCACATGGCAGGGATATGGCTCCCTCCATGCCATGGCCAGGTGTAGAGGACAACTTGAGCCAACACCACCATCAGCACCACCTCCACCTGTGTGGCAACATGCCCTCTCCATTTTACTTTACTCTCCTCTTATCTTTCCCTGCCCCACATAAAAAAATTTTGGCACCGACAGCACCAAAATCAGCAGGTTTTGCCAAGGCAGTAAGAGTTAAGTGCACAAATAACATGACACTAACAAGCTTTACCTTTGTAATTTTTAAGAGATGGAGGCAGGGAAAGAGGTGTAGGAGACAATCTGAAATTGTTATCACTAGTATTAATGAATGCCCAGAGGCACCGAGCAAGAAGCATCCATTTCAGATGAACATCTGTCAACAGTAAGTGGTAAAATTTCAGAAGTAGCTAAGGTACTTCAGAGCCTGGATTGCACCAGCTTCCCAGGAGGCTTAAGCACCCAAGTAATTTCTAACAGTAGGGCCCTGGCCCCTAAGTCGTCTGGGCACCAATGTTGTTTCTCAACTCCTCTACTCCAAGATCTACTTGCAGCACAGTACAGCTTTCCAGCAGCCACATATTTGTTCATACATTCACTGGGTGTCACTGGCACTGTACCTTCCACCCCAGGGTGGTAGCATGTCCAGTCCTCACCTCTTCCAGGAGCCAGGCAGCTTCAGCTGAAGAAATTACAGTACACTTTGCCCCCACGCCCCTAAAAATCTCAACTCAAAGCACCCAGCAATGCTGGTAGCATAATTCCCTGTGTCCTGCAGCATTGGTAGGGAAGAGGGACCCATCACAGCCCATCTTGGGGGTGAAATCCTCAGTGGGAGCTTCATTCCTCAGCACCTATAGTCACATTTAACTATGAGGTTCTCTGTATAGTGCTAAACAGACAGTCCCCCACCCCTTCTCCCCTCTCCGAAACTCTTGCCACCCAGCACTGCCCCAGCAGCCTATTTGTTTTTAAGTGAAAGGTTTATACTGAAGTGCTTAGGGAATATCTGCTCAGTGCCCAGCATACCAAGTGCTGAAGATTTCACTTAAACTCTCAGCATCTGTGTATCTCAACTAAATTAAGCTATTTGCTATAAAAGAGCACAATGACAGTAATGGAATAATAACAGCATTAATAAAACACAACAATCCTCGAATGAGAAGTGGACGCATCAGCTAGCTTCAACCAAGAGAAGGCTATTTTAAAATCACACACAAAAACCATCTGGGGGTGTAGAAAACCAACAAAAGCTCTGAAATGCAGAGGTCAGACTGAAATTATGTTTTTAACCTCAAAAGAAAGATGTTTGCCAGAGTCTTCCTAGCCAGAGAGCTCCCATGGCAGTTGGAAATTAATTTCCAGAGCTCCCAGCAAAACAACGGCTTAGAATGGGTATGCTGGCTCCACAAAAGAGGAGTGGGATCACTTTTTGGGGGGAGGACACAGAACTGAAAGCCCAAAATAGAAGTGATTCCTCAAGCATCAGCAAGGTTTGTTTTTGGGGACAGACACATTGGAGTAGGGGGTGATGCTGTGCTGAACACGTGAATGCTGAGCGAGTCACCAGGGCCAGATGCTGCTACGTCATTATGCAAACATCCAGATGTCTGAAGCTCACCACACCACCATTCCCCTCCTGGTGAAAGAGTCGCCTTCACTCTATCCACAAATTCTTCCTCTTTCCTTTGGATGAGGGCAAGATTAAACACATCCCCTTCAGTTTCAAAGTCACCTATACACTGTTTGTTACAAAGATAAAATAGCCCTGGGACCTGCAGTAGAGGTGGGAACAGGTGTACCTGAGACAAAATCACATCTCTGCCCCTTTATGGGATGAGATTTAGCACATGGTGATGATAAGAGCAATTAAAGTGCATTAAGTATGCTGTGCTGTATCTCTGAAGTCTTGCCGCAGCCCCGATCCTGTCCAAAGCAACACCCCAAACTTGCCTTGTGGGGGAACTGGGAGGGTGGGTGACCCTGGGAAGGGGAGAAGGTGAAGGAAAAGGAGACCTCCGTGTTCACCACCAGCTTCTTATCAACCACCATGTTGAGAAGTAGCAGGTTTGAGCCAGCAGCAGGCAGGGTCTTTGTGTTTCTCTTGCAGGTACATTTCTCCAGCCCAGGCCTTGCCCCATGGGCAGTGAGAGCCCAGTCCCCTCCCTGCCCAGGCTCCGGTTTAGCTGGCTGCATCTGCAGAGGATACATAAGAGCTGCTCCTCTCCTACCCCAGTTGCCCAAAGCCCACGTGCAGATCCCCTCGAGGATAATGTGGCAGAGACAGATGTCACCTCTTCTCACTGACATGGAAGGAAACATGACCCAGGTCACAGTTGTGCAAGTGAGCTCACCACTGCCTACCCCTCCTCTGTGGCACAGCCTGAGCCACACAGAGGCAACTGAGTTACCCCTGACTCCAAAAATGCGTTAGGCAGAAGGTGGGGAGTAGCTGGCTGGCTTTCCCACAGCACAGTGAACACCATCTTTGGGTCCACTTCTCTTTTAAGGAGCCAAGAGGGATCAAGAGGTCAGTGGTATAGTGCCCGCAGTGCCAGGCTCATGTGCTGCAAGATGGCTGGAAGCCTTCTGGGTGCAGGTCCATAGCACACGTCCTCCTGACGGTCCCCTGAGCAAACGGGTTCAACTCGACTGACCAATCTCCTCCAGGCAATCCCCCAAACTTGTACCTTTCTAAATTCCTATGGAGAAAATGCCAAAGCAGCAGTTGCCCCACACTTGAACAGGCTGCAAGTTTCTTTGTTTTCATTACAAATTCCAATCCTGATGCCTTTTTATTTTTTTTTAGCCATTTCTGCTCTGCCCCCCGGAGGTGCCGCTGTGATTGAATGAAACACGACCCCAGGCTCCAATAAGTGTATTTCAATTACATCTGTCACCATGTAACAATGTAATGATATATCATGTGATATTAAATCCATGGTAATCATATCAACGATTTTTTTAATAGTGCACTAATCACATTATTACATCTCAATAATTAACAACAGAAGGCCTAAAAATCCTGGATACAAACCAGAAAGCTCAGAGGGTCCCCAGCTCCCGCCTTGGAAAACCCTAGAGAAGAGCAGGATGGCAAGGTGCTGCCTGGTGGGCATGGCACAAGGGAGCAAGGGCACAGGAGTCTGGCACCGGCATTGCTGTGCAGAGCATGCAGATAAGACCAGATTCTTTCCCAGTCACAGACTAAAGGAGAAGCAAGTATTTTGGAACTAGGAAGAGACACTTGTACATCCTATCTTGCACAGCATTGCTCCCTTCTCTTCTGCTGCTTCGGCACTGCCACTTTTCCTCTAACAAAACAGCTCCTCTTCTCTGGTAAGTGCCTTGTGAAAGCGTAATCCTGAAGCAGACAAGCACTGCTGGTGCCCCACTGCTGAGGGAAGGACAGCGTCTTGAAAAGGGAAGATGATCCTACAAACACATCCATACCAGACTGCTGGAAGAATGACATCATTTTCCTTCTCCCCTTGCACCAGCTTGAGAAGTGTTTGAGAGAACTCCACCTCACAGAGCCACTGCAAGACTTGAAGTCGCTCTGATTTTTTCAGCAAAACAATTCTGTCAGCTTAAAACTGAAAACTGGTGAGAATCCTTTGGAGGGACAGTGGTCCTCTGGCTCACCACCTCCACTCAAGCTCTTGCCTGCATGGCTGGAGGAAACTGGGGCTGGGGTCCAAAGCACTGACTGACATTCCTTTCTGGAAGGGAGTCAGTTTTGTGTGAGCAAGCTGCTCCCCAAAAATACAGCTCCAAGCTGTAACTCCTTGTAGGATGAAGGCAAAGGCAGCAGGGAGCAGTGGGTGGCAGCTGGCACAGAGTTCCGGAGTGTGGGGAGTCCCATGCCGCACCGTCCCCAGCTGTGACAGAGCTTTCTTCCAGTTGCAGCCCGGTCAATCTAGCACTTTCCACATCACAAGCTGATCTGAAGAGAGCCTCATTACCTGCCTTAAAGTTTCAGCCAAGCACTTATCTCCTAAAGACGGGATTTAAGAAATATTTGACTGATCATTTCTCTCCTCATTTAGTTTGGCTGCTCTGAACCAATTCAACCTGTGAGGATGAAATAGTGAGAACAGGAGGAAAAGTGTGGGCAGGCAGTCAC
The DNA here is from genome assembly GCA_013390105.1 of Tichodroma muraria. Taxonomy (NCBI): domain Eukaryota; kingdom Metazoa; phylum Chordata; class Aves; order Passeriformes; family Sittidae; genus Tichodroma; species Tichodroma muraria. The sequence goes on along the minus strand of WAAG01025645.1, from coordinate 82,975 downwards.
ACCAAACACCGCACAAAACGTCCCAGGTCCCCTGCTAGCTCTTCCCAAAGGGTCACATCCTGGCTCAGCCTGATTGACACAGCCTTCTGTGCCAGGAGTGGCAATGGAGCATTTCCTAACACTAAAGTGGAGACATCTCTTCCTCCCCACCCACAGTGGGACAGGCATTTGGGAGATCATTAAAACCCTGGTATCCAGACGATATCTTTATGTATGCTTGGAAATGCCACCTACATCAATCCCAGATCTGAGAGAAAAGGATGAAGAGAGGGATGAGCCAGGACTGACAGCACCACCATCCCCACATCTTCAACTGACCCAGGACAGGATAGTCCTGTGTACTTAATCTCCTTGTATGCCTTCCTGCTATCTCACTGTCCCACTGCTCAGCTCCACTGTCCCCACAGCCATGCCACTCAGCAGCAAAGGTGTCACATACCCAGCAGTGCCCTGTTCTCTCTCCACTGGGGCCAGAGCTGGCAGAGGGGCTGGGGGGAAGGCCACAGGGAGGTGAAGGGACTCTCAGGGCCAAGTAGGAGATGCAGCAGCAAGCAAAGCGGCCCTGCTAGTCATTTAGGGGTGATCCTGCCAAGGGCAGGCAAGACAGATGGACAGACACCTTGCTGGCCAAGGCAATGCAGTTGGACTTTCTCTCCTTCCCTCATTTCTCTCTTTTTTTTTCCTCCCCCTTTTAATTTTGTCTTGGAAGCCACGATCCTTTAAAGATGTGCACGTCTCATTAGCTCTACCTTGACAATCATTACTGTTCCTGCCAAGGCAGGAGCAGAGCTCAGCCCGAGCGCGGGGGAGTCCATTACCTTGTAGTTAAAGGGACATTGACAACACTGGGCTGCCTGGTGGTCTGACTCCCCCTTGGAAGCAGGATTGCTCCTGCACACTGCTGTTCCCCCTCCTCTACTGAGCAACAACCCCCTGCTTAACCCAGGCAAGATGCAAACCTTGCAGTGATGGGTTGCAACCACCACCAAGCACTCACTGCTCCCCTGGATGAGGACTTGTAGGGCCAAGTCTATGCCCACAGCCTCTGGGGCAAGGGGCACTGAAGCACCCAACCTTCCCAACACATTGCACATGGCCTTCACACAACCACATCTCACTTCAGCAAATGCATGCTCTGGGGTAGGACCACAAGACCCAAGCCCAGCCATGACCAAGCAGTGAGCCCAAAACGTCCATAGAGGCCATACTAGAGGGTGGAGTAAGGACTCCCATGAAGGACCCTGGGACAAGGGCACAGTCCCCACATATGAATGCCTGGTGATGTAACTTCAGCGAGCTCTGTCCTTGCTTCAAAGTGCAACATAACCTACACCTATGAGTTTGTCCCTAGCTTTTCTGGCTTTGCAGGGTGCAATGTGGGCCACCACATACCTAAAGGTGGGGATGAATAAGGGTTCAGGTGAGTGAATATGCAGTGATGGGTGATCCCAGGAAAGAACCTTACTCACTAAAGATGCTGTCCAGAGAGTCCTGTTTTGGCCCATAGCTGGGGCTGTTACTCTCTGTGGCTGTTCCCAGAGCCTACTTTGCCCCACCCCAAGGTTGATAACAGAGAACCTGGCTCATGTTATGCAAGGGGAAAACCCCTCACTCAGGAGATTTCAGGGCAAAGACCCCAAAGCAACTTTTGATGAAAGAGTCCCTGCTTTCTTCCAGCCCCACAAGGGCTTTGAAGCCTGGTACGGTCCTCAGGAGGCAAACACAGCAGGGTGCAGCCCTATGGAGATGATTCCGCTTCTTTGTGCCTTGCAGGATGGCAGCTCTGCTGCAGCCACACTAACTCCTCACTGCTCTCTGCAGAGCCATGGCAGGAGACAATAACACACAACCACAGCTCTGAGCCACACTCCAAGGAAGGATCCTACCTCCACACAAGGCTGTCCAAGAACTTGACAGGACTCTGTTTGAAAAAGATGTTGAAAGAAATGATCTCTTTAAGTGCAATGGGAGATATTTGTCTCTGATTTACCCTTGGCTTTTTGCTCTGGTTCAGGTAGGAGCGGTGTGGGATGGCTGGCAGATCTGAGAGCATGGCACGCCCCAGCGGGCAAAGCGAGCAGTGCGGAGGAAGGCGCGAGTCAGTTTGGAGTGCTCCCCATTTATCAAACTCACGCAGCCCGCCAGCAGAGCGAGTCTTTCCATCATTACAGCTCTCAAAATCCGATTCATACCACTAATCCTGCCTTCATTCTCCCAGATTAATAACATCTCTTTCAACCTTCACAGTGTGATAAATAGACAAAGAGAGAACAAAAGGAGAAACAGAAGTGAGAGAAAGAGCCAGAGCAACTCCACATAATAAAGAGAACCAAGAAAGGGGAAAGGAAAAAAAAAGGGAAAAGAAAAGGGAAAGAAAGGAGCCTGCACACTTGACTCTGCCATTTACTTTAGCAGATTCTCCCTAAGAGCACCCTGCCATCCTTAAAGAATGTAAAACATTGCTCAAAGGAAAGGCTCGTTAGCAACCTCAACCAGCCCAGGTTTCCTGGAAATCTTTTCACTTCCAACCTCTGCTCAGGTCAGCACTGAAAATGAGTTTGTTGGTTTCTTGTTCTGCTCCTCCCCAGACTCCCACAGAGGCAAAGCCTCCAGCACAGGCTTGCTCTCTCCTTTATCTAAGGCACCAGCTTCTTGGAGAACGGGAGGCCTTGGATGTTGTCTGTTCCAGGGTGTCCCAACAGCTCAGCAAGCCCAAAACAGGCTGGCAGAGCAGCAACAGGCTGACACAAAAAGACTGTTCCAGAAGCCAGGATCATGCATGGAGCTTGGGATAGGGATGAAGACCAAAACCATGATGACAGCAGAGCAGACATGAAGCATCATTCCATCAGTCTGGCTGGAGTGCCATAGGAAAGGAGACGCCTGCATGAACAGAGCAGAACTGCAGCGGGCGTGTCACAAGTCTCAGCTCCCCAGGCTACACTTCTCTTGTCCCCCTCTCCCTGACTTGTCCCCTGGGAGGGAGCTCCTATCCCTGCCTGTCTTGCACAGGCCAAACCCACATTTAGGCCACTGGAGTCCCGCTGATGATTGTGGAGCTGCAGTCCCCTTCTATGCTCATGCCTACTCCAAGTAAGGGAATGGCACTCACAGGTACCCCATCCCCAGTACTCCTCTACTCTTATTTGTTCAGAATCAACTGAGCCCTGGGAAATGCTAATCCTACAGCCTAGGACCCCAGAAAGCCAACCCCAATGGCCCTGAGGCACGTGGACAGAGATGTTTAGCTATCTCCCACCCACAGCTTTCACCAGAGCTGTGCTGTTCAGCTTTTTCACTCTGCCACGCTGTATTGAACACTCCATACACTCTCCAAGTTATTTTAATAATTAAATGTTTATTGGCACATTTCTCCCATACTGCTTCTATATTTGCCTGATTTTCTTTCCAGTGAGTGACTTCCCTTGGTTCAGTCCTTCCACAGGATGCACACCTGCAAAACATTTCCTCTGCTTTCCCCATAAGGAGCATCCATCCCCCTTGCAGCCCATCCCTGTGGACTCCTAGCAGGTGCTGTGCATACTGAACACCACCATGCCAAGCCCAGATGAACAGCTCAGGCAGAACTCTGGATTTCTGGCCAGGATGGTGCTCTGTTATGGCACTCTCAGCCCCTGCGCAGAGGCTGGGCTATGTTGTTTTTTTTTTTCTCTCTTCTTTTATACTGTTCCATATTACTCCAGGCTTTGAAGTACAGAGAAAAGCAACACTCAATGTGCCTTTTTTTTTTTTCTCCTTAAACCTACCTTTATCATAGCAAATCTTTTCCTTCTCTGCTGTGTCGCTGGAGATAGATATCAAGCAAAAAAAAAGTCTCCCCTTCTAACAATGGGTTTCCCTTCCCTTCTGAACTTCAAATAGAAAACCCTTATCTACAGCCACAGTTGACCAGAAGAAGAAAAGAAATAAAAACAGACATATGAACTGAACCTGGGCTCTCTTTCTATTCACTCGGAAAAGCTGTGCTGGGTTCTTCACACAGAGATGCTCTGAACATGTTTATAGCAAGTATTTACTCACTTCACTAGCTATCCACCCACCATGGAAACCAACCTTTCCTCAAGAACAATTCTCCTCTTCTCCATGTACCCTTTTCAATCTCTTCCTTGCCTAGCAAACTCCATGCACCTGGGCCATCCACCACAACAACACCTACACCTAAAGCTGGGGGCAGCAAGAGCTCTTCAAACTCAGCTAAGAGAAGCTGCAGTGATACCCCTGGCACACAGAAAGCATGACTTCCGTATAGTGCAAGTCCTTTAAATGACAGGATGAATCACAGGTCAGACCTTGCTGACTGTACTTGCACAAGATGCCCTGAACAGGCTGAGACCAGGCTGCTTCAGTCACCCATGACCTACCCACACAATCCCCCTCTGCAGCACCTGTGTGCCACTGTTGGTGCCAGCCAGTTCCTCTGTGTGTTTTAACACTCTCCTTTGAACAGTCTTCTTGCCTGTGACAGAGCGCTCCAAGGAAAAACATACAAAACCACAGAACTTCTTTTCCTTCCCCACTTTGGACCCTGGGTACAGACCTCTCCTGTCCTGGCTTTCCCCCACTTCAGTGGCTTCACCTCTGGAGAGGCACTGCCAGGTCCCAAGCTGGGTTGAATACCCACATACTAGGACTCACTGAGGTCCAGCTGTTGTCAAGCCACCCTTGCTCTCTGCCCAGTTAACAGAAGTTAAAATGTGAGCACTGTGCTTGATAAGATAGCGTTTCTCCCACATCACAGTGCCAGGACCAATACGTATAGCATGAAACACAAGGAGGCAGGCACTACTGTCTTCCCCACCTCCCAGTGTGTCCTGCTGAGCTACACGTGCTTCTTGAATCCTTCCTGCTTTCAGCCTTGACAAGCCTTGTCACACAAGCTTTGGGGAACCTGGCCTTACAGCCCTGTAGTACCTCCTGGCTACAGCCACAGAGCTCCTATTTCTTCTTACTCTCTCAAACCCACCCTGAGTTCATTCACAAATTCATTCACAGGAGACTGCTGGACAGACAAAGCGTCTTCCTCACCACACATGGCATCATGGGTTCTGCCACCAGAGATGGGCACAGCTACTGCCACATGTTGTCCCCCAGCCTGCCAGGGGGACCAGAGTCAAAGAGACTTGTTGCTGGAACTGGAGTAAAATTCCCAAATCAACTGGGGCAGAGGACTGGAAACTTTCCAGATAATTCTCCATTAGAAATAAGAACTTTCCTTCATCAAAACCCAGATCTCATTCTCATCTGAGGAATTTGGAACTCCTGGCCAAAGGAAGGATGAAATCCCACCTGAGACATGGGCAGAAATCCTCCACAGTCACACCTGGGGACAATGTCCTAGTCCAAGCTCTAACTCATTTGGACTGGAGACAGTTTTGGTAACTCTACCTGACTCAAAGCAGTCCTCAGCCAGGAGAGCTCATCCTGTGGCCCCAGCTGTCCAGCATGCTCTACGTAGCTACCCCACAGAGCTTCCCAGGCAGCAGCATTATTCCCTTCATGTTAAACTCTGTAAGAGTTCCCAGTGCTCTTCCCATGGGGCAGTCCTGGTGTTGCAGAAGGCTCCTCCCTGTAGAGCTACAATGGGAAGATCCATCAGACAAAGCACCTTTTCTTCAAGCTGCCTGATGACAGATGTTCAGCCAACGGAGCAGTGGGATTGGCAGAGCACCGCAGAAGCGCTTTATAATTCCTGCTCCTCTCCTCCTTCCTCAGCGTCTCCTGGGAGAAATGCGATGATGAACGGTGACATAACTGACTGTTCCCAATCAAGGTAATGTAAGTAATGACAGCTGACGTGATTCCTGGAACGTGCAGGCGCTACTGGCCCACGTGCCTTGCCTACCACAGGCAGCACAGCCAGAGCTTGTGGAAGGAGAGGAGACCAGAGCATAAAGTCTGGCTGGGGTACAGGGGAGAGAGAGTCCCAAGACAAGAGGCTGTCTCCATACCAGCTGCAAATAACTCATTACATCAGTCTGCAAACAGAGCAGGAGCCAAGAGGAGATGGATAGCATCTACATCATGGAACAAACCCCTCCTGGCCTGTGTACAATGCCTGCCCCACACCTGGACACCACAACAGAGTGACACCTGAGACTGTAGCACTCCTAGTCCTTAGGAGGTGGTGTGTGTGGGTCTTGCTTGGTCCTTCAAGGTTCAACAAGGCTTTTATTGCTCCAGCCCTGCCCCTGCTCCCCCCACCATCCGTGACTATCTGGAAAAAGGAACATTACATCAATAATCTGGGCCTCACCTCCCCGTGCAGCTGCTGCACAGGCAGAACTGTGTCATCTGAACTCAAAGCAAACGGGTGCAGCAGCCACAGACTGCACACACGGGTGTTCAGAGACTCACAGAGGGAAAGAAAATACTGGCAACCTCATACTCACAGTCCTCTTCCAGAGCCTCGAAATTAGTAGGCAGAGATAATTTAACATGCAGACATACCGATTAATAACCCAGCATTGACTTAAGAAGACCCTGAATAATACATAGTGCTTGTACATGGAAGGGGAAGAAGTCAAGTCCTTCTGCCTGTCAAGTGTATCTGCCTCCCAAGTACCAATACCTGATGAGAAACCTCCCTGCCAGCCACACATAGTTCTAAGCAGCTCTTCAGAAATGGCTTTTATTAAGATGAATGGCAAAACTCTGCACCAAGTTAGGCTGGCACTTGGACAGGTCCAAATACAGTGTTATTTTAAGTGTAATTAGTACTGCCTGTTAATAAAGTCCCTTTGCACCTGCCAAGCAGAGGATGGCACTGAGTGTTTGGAGCCTTAACCATGAGGCTGCCCAAACCTCTTCTCCACCCTGTCTGCACTGCAATCCTCCCAGCAGCTCAGCCATATCAAGAAAAAGTCAGATCCAAACAGACAAAAGACTGGCAGAAGCTCAGCTGCAGGTGCTGGGCTCCACCACACCGTAATGACAGCAGATGAAGCTATGAACGGACTATTCCCTTCCACAGCTTGGTTCCAGCTTCTGTAGTGTAATGCTGGTTTTGGTGTGACACACTTGAGCAGTGGCATCAGTATCCCTGTGTGCAGCTGTCTACTTTCCTAAATAATGATGGCTGGATAAAAATTTGCTCCCTTTTGAGAATATTACAAACCAGATCTAGCAGAAAAATGGTGTTTACCTTGACAACAGCCATTTTTGTGTAGGGGCTACATACAAAATTCTGAGAGGGGTGAAATGCTGCAGAGCACCAGGGATTTGTGTAGGTAGCATCAGTGAAATACTGTGTATCTCAATTTTTGAGATGGGGAGAAAAACTGAACAGCAGCTCAGGCAGACATTCCCAGCAACTGGTCGTTCTGACTCTTGCGGCTGAGTGACCCTCCTGTGCAGCCAGCCCATGAGGATGCTGCATAGATTTAATGCCTGCAAAGCAATTTAAAAGTGAAAAGCCTCACAAACAAGCCTTGTGGCTGAAGTCTAGAGGCAGGAGAGATGAGACCTAATTTCTGTTTCAACCTCTGATATGAATTCACAGGAAAATAATCCAATCCCCCATGCCTCAGTATCCCCACAATAACATTCGTTAAGTGGTATGAACCTAAATTCATTAATGTCTTTAAAGAGCTTTAACATCTACTACCTGAAGACCAAAGGACCATCATCACACAAAACATGAGCTGTGTACAGCGCAAGGTCAGAAGGCATTTTAAAAAGAAGCCACCCAGTGCAAAACACAATGGAAAAAAAGTGAGCAGGAAACAAGATTTGCCTTCTTCAGATGTAAATGAGTGCCAGCTAGCAGCAGAGCTCCAAAGACACCCATTTTAGCACCAAAAAGAGTTTCTACAAAGGGACCCAAGAAAAAAATGCAATAAACAGGCTCAGTTCTCAGCGTTTGATTTCCAGAGCAATAAGCACAGAAACTGAGCCCAAAGAAAAGATCTGTATTAGAATCCAAATCCAATCATTCTGATAATAAAGAAAAGACATCTGAACTGGTGCAGAACTATTTCCAGAGAGAAGTTTGTCTCCCCATCCCTTTAACATCCTGCAGTGGCTCAATGGAAAAATACTTAAGAAGTTGCAAGTTTGGTCATAATGTGTAAAAAGCCCCTGAAATGCGACATCATTTACTCTTCTGTGGTATTGCTCAGCAGAGCTAATAAATCTTGCATGAGCAGAGCTGATTCTAATTTTCTAATATGAAAAGGCATTTGGATTGAGAGAGAGGGGAAGATAAAAGTGATTGAATCTCCAATAGCCCAGCGTCAGTGACAAGAAACATCCTGCTATGGACCCCAAGGAAGAATGGCTCCCCCTCCTCCCTGAACCACAGGCACACTCACCTGCTTGCACATCCAATTCTCCCTGCTTTCTGCTCGCCACGTCTCAGTCTCCCCTATTGACAGGACGTGGTTTTAAACACAGTTACACAAGTTATCATTTCTGCCTTTTGATCAATCTGAATTTTCAGGACAATTACCCTCTTAATCAATGATTGCTATCAGCAGCCCCTTGGATTCTTCACCAAGGCAATCGTGCCGCCGGGGCAGACAGCGTGTGCATATGCAATGAAGCTGCAGGGAGGCACAAGTCCATCTTCCCCTGACGTAGTCGTCGGCTGAAAGGGTGGAGAACTGTGAAGGCCACTTCAAGGAACACCTGACGTAAAAAATAAGTGGAGGGAATTAAAAGGGACGTTGTGCGAGGTATCTGCGGCACAGCTGGGCTGGGGGGATCAGGGTTCTGCTGAACGTAACACCGAGTTGAAAAATAAGCCAACTAACCCAAGAGATTTAACATCCACTGAAACCATATATTTAAGAGCTATCTATAGCCAGCACTAACCATTCCTAATGAGGCTAATAAAGTCAGTTTCCAATTAGAGACTGAAACACTACAAGAAGGAGAGGCAGAGAGGCGGCTTTAAAAAAACCTCTGAAGATGTGGGATTTGGATATAGGGCTTTCTTTATTTTTTTTTCCATCAGAAATTATTTAATATCACCAAAATGCCCCTAGGATTTATACACACAAAGCAAGCCCCCTGCTGCTGTTCCCTGGCAGGGTACATGTCTCAGTAATTGATGTTTGCACAGAACCTCAGCTCTTGGAGGATGTGGCTACTTTGAGGCATCTCTCAGCACCACAGAAACATGGCCTCAGATACTTAGACACCACAGGAAACCTCAAAGCAGCCAAAACCCAATTGCAGGGGCTGTGGGCTGGCTGGGGGATGAGTCTTGGCATCCTTGCTCTTGCAAGAGCACCACCAGGCCATTGGCAGGTTCATGACACTTGGCTTGTGTTTCCAGACGAGGCAGGGCAAAGGAGCACGTGGCTCCCAACCCGCACATCTCTCTGGGCAGCTCCCTTAACAACCTTAAGTGCTTCCCCATGGCATGGGACTCCTTAACACAGCATTCTGCCCAAAAAATACCTCAGCCAGATCCAGGCACCATTGTGTCTTCCTGAGTAGGTCAGCAGGTAGAGAGGCTGCATCTTTTCCCAGGCTTGGAAAGCATCCTGCACCTCCCATGTGCTGTGTCAGCAGCAGGGAGCTTTGGGACCTGGATGGCAGCAGGAAAATGCTGCTGGAAAGCAGTCGAGATCCTGCAGAGGAAGGTATTGTGGTGGCTTCACCATTTTGACCATCAGATCAGGCTGGCAGAAAGCAACAGAGGCAGCACCAGGTGAGGCTTGTGGGCCAGCTGCCTTTGCAGGCTGCTGGCTGGAGGAGCTCTCTGAAAGGCACAGTATTTCACTAGCTATTTTGCATGGAGAATTGCCGATCAAAGATATCCCCACTGTGTACTCCAGAGCAATAAAAATAAAAAAAAACCACAAGAAGAATTCTTTAGGCGGGTAATGGGCATTTTATTCCTTTTTATGACACTAAACATAGGCAGCTGGCATAATTACACCACAATAAAGGCATAATGTGCACCTAGCAGAACAAACTCATACTTTTGATAATTAGGCAGAGCAAACACAGTCTGGTATTCAGTCACATGACTTTACTGTCTCCTGAATCTCTCAGAGCCCCTATCCCCACAGCACGTCAGGCCCATTCTTACAATTGGATTTAGCTGGGCCCCATAGGGAAGGCTGAGGAAGGAATGTAGCTAGAACTCTCCTGCACCAAGAGGAATGACCATGCACCTCCACTGCTTAGAGCAGATGGTCCATGTGCAGCTCCTGGGAGGCAGCTGGAATTTGCATGTGGCAGAATTACCAGTAGAGGATCAGTCACCTCCTGACCGGCACGGACTGTCCCCACAGGGGAAGGAATGGTGCACCAGAACCAGCTCCATATGGGCAAAACATACATGGTACAATGGCAAAGGGAGACCCAAAACACAGGAGAGACTCAGAGCTGTTTCTGGTTTGGCAGCTCTGCCAAGGCCAGCTCCAGTACCTGGAAGGACTGAGCAGAGGTGTGGGGACACCCCTCCACTGCAGTTGGTGCCAAGAGGCAAGAACAGAATGACATGTCCCAGGGAGGCTGAAAGACCCTCACCTACAGAAATAAAGGCCCAGTCTGGACCTGCTGGAGGCTAGCAATTAGCTCCTTGAAAGTTTTGTGCTACCCTTAGTAGTCCTGGTAGACCTGTCTCCTCCAAAACACACTGTCAGGCAAGAAGCGTGGTTCTCTGGCAGCTGCAGTGTCCACGCAGGACAGCTCTTCCCTGAGTGAGGGGCGCAGCCAAGGCAGAGATCCCAAATGATCTCTCAAATATTAACAGCATCAATCAGGGCCAGGCTGACAGAGGTTACCACACTGGGAGAGCACAGAGAATGGGCTTTGCTGAAATTGGCACAAAACCATACACTAAATATCTATAGTTTGTTTAAAAACACATCTGCAGGATGCATGCAGGAGGAGCACTGGCAGAACAGTACCCCGAGATTTCATCTCCACAGCACTAAAACCATTGAGGTTGTCAACCAGTGCTTGGAGGAGAGACAACAGCTCAACTACACTCCATCCTGCATGGCTTAATGGAAGTCATTTGCTTTAAGGTATTTTGAGTGCAGTGTTGAAATGCCAGTGTCCTGGCTCCAAGAAAGGTGAGGTGGATGGAGCTGATCCATCAGCCATGAGTGAGACCTACTTTTTCAGCTGTGGATAGGATGTCCAGGAAAACATCAAACAACATGATAATGAGCTTTTGCAACACAACATTGAACACAAGGAAGGAAAGGTGCATGTTTATCAGTAAATAAAAGCATCTTTCCCCACCACACCTACTGACACCAGAAGGGACTGCTGAGAACTTGATGGGCACTGAGTGAACTTAGGAATGGCCATTTGCTCAGGAGCTTTGATGCCCTATAAAGATGGCAACAACACTCATGTCAGAGCACCCAAGGAGAAGATGGTCCTGATCTGTAGGAGACAGTGCTGAGGCAACTGGGAAGACCAGTCACTGTGGGATAGACCCTGGCTGGGCTTCAGAATGATGAGAGCTGCCCTCCCCAGCAGGCCACAAAATAAGAGAAGTTTATGCCCAGACAAGGTCAAAAAATGGGTCGTTTCCTAAACAAAAGCAGCTCATATCTGTAGACTTTTCAGCCAGTTCTTAGAAAAGCCACTTTGATAGATTCAATCCTTGGGCTGCAGGCAAAGTTCAAGCATGAAAACCTGCAAGTGGAAAGAGCAAAAGCCAGGATGAAGCCAGAAGTACTATGCCAGCATGGGGGAAGGTTGACAGGAGACTTTTAATCCTAACTCTGAAATCAACTTCCTTAGTAGCCTTGGGGTTCTGAGGGATTTAATTAATTAATTTAATGAGTCTGAAGTACTGCAAGTTATTAATATACAAATTCCACTACTGTATCTCCCATCTCACTGCTCACCATCTCCGGCTGCTTTATACTGAGCCCATGAGAAGCCAAAGCCAAGCCCTGGTATGCAGGGGTAACGGGGCAGAGGCTGCATACCCACACTTTCCCAGCCAAGACACCAGTAGCAAAGTCCCAGCCCCTTCAGTAAAACAGTGCATCACACATGGCACAGGGCACCATGAACATCTCATTAAAAAAAAAATAAAATTCTGTTCTTCCCACTTACAGGTAAGCCAATGGCTACCATAAACCAGCCTGCTGTTGCTGGTGGTGATGGCAAGCAATCACTCTCCCTTTTGTAGCTATGCTGGCTTGGTAGGACAGTGAGGACCAAACCAGTTAGTGTTTTAATCCCCAAAGCTAGAAAATTTGATAGCCCATCATGCCTTCCTGAAGAACTGCAAAAACCTATTTTCATGCTCCTGCATGGAGCTTCTGTCTTCCAAATAAATGCTGAGAAAACCAGCTCCTTTCCCAGGCACTAGGCAGCTGTGCTGGTACTCAAGTAAAGCTCTAGATGAAGGGCTGGGATGCAGGGATACTCTGTCCCTTGCCTTTCCCATGGGACTCTAGGAAAGGCTATTTTTCACGCATTTGTGCCTTCAACTTCCAGCTCCTCCTGGCCTGGAATGCAGCACATGTTGCAGGATTACTGTAAAACATGCTCTGCCTCTAACTCCTCCTCCTCCAGCCTTGCTCTGGTATTGACTGCATGGAGCTGTGTCAGGCCTTGGGGTTGGCTTCCCTCTCACAATACTAGGGCACAAAGAAGGTTCCAGCCCCTCTGCGGACCTTGGTACTTGAGACATGGGGAAATGCAGGGTGCTCCACAGCTTCACATAAACAGGCAGGTGAGGCTGGAGGCCCCAGCTTCTGCCAACAGCACCAGTGCCCTACAGGCACAGCGGCAGTCCTGTGTGTAGGTGAAATGCCAGACCTGTGCCAGTCTAACATCCAGCTCACAAACGCCTGGTCACAAAAAAAGAATGGTCACAAATTGTGACCATTCTTGTGGTTCCCCTGGCTTGCTCCTGGCCTGTCATGCTAAGGGCACCAAGTCTGGGTGCAAGCTCTTTCTAAAACCTTTTTCTTTGGCACCTACAGCACACAACTCCATAAAGAGGCAGGACCGGGAGTGTCAGCACAGCTCCTTCCTCAACCTGCAAGCAGCAACCAGACCATGGAACAAAGGTCTGAGCAGTATGTTTAACCTCAGCAGCAGCACACACACACAGCCAGATGGAAACCAGGAGGCTCCATGGTGCAGGGGACAGATGTTCAAATCCCCCAGCACGGGGAATGCAGGCACAGTGAGGTGCAGCCGAGCAATATGGCACTCAGCAGGAAGAGCAGCACGCAAGGTCTGAGCAGCTGCCTTTCTGCCTTTTGCCTGCAGCTAAAACAATGTGCATAGAAAGAATCAGAAATGCCAACCTGCCTTCAATCACTTGCATAGACAAAGATGCTTTCGGTAAAGTGACCATTGCAGTGTGCTCAGCAAACCGCTGCTCAGAATTTCACCTAAAAGACAAATCTTTTGCCCTGGTTAAAAAAAGCTTAAAGGCAACAAATTCTCCTCTCTGCTTTGTCCAGTAGCTGCAGGCTACATGGGCCCAAGGAACATAATTGTGCTCCCCAGTTTCTCTTGAATCATTACCTTCTGACCTTACCTGAGAGCCCTCTGTATCACATGTGGCTACAGGAGGCCCTGGTTCTTGAAGCCCAAAGGCACTGCCAAATAATAAAGTCTGCCTTGGGATTTTCCCAGTTCAAACATCTGGGATTTGGGCAGACAGCATCAGGAGGGGTGTGGAGACTGTACATGGCACCCAAGGGAAATACCCCTTCTTTCCCTGCTCATGTATTCTTGAGTTTCAGTGATGTGCCCCAAGGAATGCAGACAGCCCATGTCCCAGTGCAAGGGCAAAGAAAGTAGTATCATAAGCACACAGGGCAAGCAGGAGGGGAGAAGTGATGACTGGCTGTGTGCTTCAAGGCAGGACCAGCTCTACCCAAACCATCCCCCCCATCACATTCTTCTGAACTCACAAGACCTAGAGGTCCCATATTCCTGCTCTTATCCATGGAGACTGGTTACTGATCTTCTTGCAGCAGGTAAGGATGTGATCGAGAACCATACATCACAACCAGTCATAAACTAAGCACTTCATTCCTCAAAAATTATTTCTGCTTAGTCTTCTCTAGGCTGAATATCCCAGATCACAGAAACAATCAGGTTGGAAGAGACCTCTGAGATCATGGATCTAACCTATGACCCTAACACCACCTTGTCAACCAGATCATGGCACTGAGTGCCACATCCAGTCTTTCCTCAAACACCTCCAGGGACGGTGACACCACCATTTCTCTGGGCAGCCCATTCCAATATCTAATCTCCCTTTCTGTGAAAAAATTCTTCGTAATGTCCAACTTAAACGTCCCCTAGCACAGCTGGAGGCTTTGTCCTCTAAATCCCTCAATCTTCCTCTGGAGGTCACGTCTTCTGTTCTCTGAGCGTTCTGTTCCTCTCTGGGTTTTTCAATCTGTGCCAGGTCTTCCCCAAATGCAGTGTGTGAAACTTGTTTGTTCCAAAGGCTAAGACCAGGCTGCAGAACACCCTGCCTAAGAAAAGAGGTGAACTTTAACATGCACCTAGCACATTTTAGTATGCATTAGCAAAAGAGAATGTAGGAGAACCCCTGATGGTAAAGAAGTAAACTTGTATATGAGATGCCATGAGAAAATGTGCAGCATAGCTATGAGAAGGACAGAAGGATGGAAGGAAGTTCCAGGAAGAGCTTGTTGTTAATAGGACCAAAATACTCAGGCATCCCCTTCACCCTGGAGTAGCTCTAAGTGGCTTCCATATAACTTACATTAACGTTCAGGGGATCACATCTTTCCTGTCTCTACCAAAAATTTGTACAGACTAAGTTCCACAGAAAATTGCTCCTGTGTTTTGATGATGTAATTTAGAAAAAAAACCCAAAACCAAAAACCAAAGGAGAGGGAAACACAAAATCATTTGATTTAGGCAAAAATAGACACTCTTTATTTCTGCCCTCCTGAGATGAGCATGTATGATATCGTTCAAGTCATCCAAATCCAGTGAAGCCTCCAGGCTGCATCTAGAGCCCCTCTCAGCTGTAGCAAGACTAGCTCCTGAGACTATAAGGAAAGGAAATGAAATGTGAGGCTGGGATCATTACTTTGAAACTATAAGCTCATGCTACTGATCCAAAGCCTGTTATAGCGACATGGGTTTGTGTCACCCAGCAGCAGACATCATTCTCCATCTCTGCCTGCTCAGTTCCCCTCCTCCCAGGACAGCTGGCAGCACGGTCATCCACAATGCTAAAAGTCTAGCTACGGAAAGCTCCCAACACCTTGCCCAGCAGGTTAAGCTACTGCAGAGTGGAGAGTATTCCTGCTGACTACTCCATCACGCTTGGAAGCTGCTGGCAAAGCACAAAGTGCCACTTGTAGAGGAGTAAATAGCAAAAACCTCAAACTCCCTTCCCTGGCACAGAGAGGCCAGAGGGAGGTGTTGTTTCTTAAAGCCTCCAACATTTGAAAGTCTCTGAATTTGTACCTCTGCTGTCACAGAAGATACTTCTACTCTGTGTCTCCAGTCACCAGCTTAGGCAGCAATTCTGAGGGAGGGAGACAACCTTGCCTGGCAGTGAGTCCCAGGCTGAGAACGCTGGGGGTAGAGCCCTGAACAACTAATGTCCATGTAGCCCACACACCATGCCTGTGCTTTCTTTGTTTTATGTGAAAGTGGATGTCAAAATCAACCCTGATGATTACTCTGTATTATGTGAGCACTCTACCTTAGCATGTATAGCAAACCCACTACAACAACAACAACAATCCCTTGGTCTTTCTGGTTACAACTTGTAGGGAAACTGAGACATCAACCCATGCTGTACCTTCTTCTAATGAATCTAGGAAGACAAAAGGGAAAAGACTGCCAAGAACTTCCAGAATCTCCTGCCCATTTCCAAACCAGGAAACCCATCTTCCTGGTTTTCCTTGGAAGTACGTTTTCACTCAGCACTCCTTATTAAGTAAGAAAGGAAGGACAGGTTGCTCTGCAGAAGGACAGAAAGGGCTGCTCCTTTAAGGCCTCTCCTGGATGCCCTTTCCCGTTGAGATGACTATCCTCAACTCCCTCCTCATCTCCCTCCCTTTGATTTAAGAGTTCCTCTCCTGGCCCTGACAGTAAGGTATTTCTGTCCCACAGATTATAACTCACTCTGGGCTATTATTCAACTCCCAAGCCCTGGCCCTGCTGCATTTAGTCCAAACATAATATCCTTCATGCATATATTATCTGTCTCCCTATTATCTGGAATCATTTCGGAATTAAATTTCAGTCCCGCAATATTGGCTTGAAGAGCGGCTCGCTTTATGGGCTAGTCAAAGGTTAGAATACCAATCAAAATAACACTGCCGATGCAGAGAGACATTTTAATATTCCAAAACCCGGTAATTGTAAAAGGACATAATATTTTTTCCCTGATTACCCCAAAGGCAACACATGTTAACAAGGCGAGGGAGAGAGTGAAAGAAATTTCAGAGTTCAGACAGCTGCACGACAGATTTAAAGGAGAAGTCGTGGATGGCTGCTGCGCTCCAGCCCCAGACCAGGAGGGCTTCTCTGCCCATGCCAGAGGTGCCGCGTTCCCCGGGATGCTTCCCCCTCCATTCCCAGCCTCGTGTTGTTCGTGCTGTCTGTGCTCCCCTAGCCAGGAGCTCTCGAGAGTGCTCTCACTGCAAGCGAACAGAGCGGCCAGAGCTGTGCAAGATGGATGGGCAAAGATCATCATGGTAGAAAAAACAGCCACGATTGGCTGGCCTGACCTGCACAGGCCACAGCACTGCCCCAAATTCCTGTCTGAACCACAGCTGATGTTTTTAGGAAAAAAGCCTTCCCTCTTGAGCTGCATAATCCACCACAGCCCTCGGTAAGTTGTTCCAATGGTTAATTACCACACACTGTAAAGATCTGCACCTGAATTACCTTGCTTTGGCTTCCAGAACTGCTTATGCTTTTGTCTGCTTCTGTGAAGGAACCTCTTGTCACATCTTGGACATCCTTTAGATACTTGGCAACTACAGCCCTTTCCCTTCTCTGGTACCCTAAATAGCTTCCAGGGTTGTTACTGCATGGTGAGTGCTCCTCTGGTCTCGCAGTTCTCATTCAGTCTTCAAGCTTCCAGAATTCTTTCTAATGCAGATGGGATCCAACATCCGATGCTGGTCAAACCAGATCCAAAGAAAGAAATGACCCAGCCCCTCTGCTCCTCCTCGCCATTTCTGTTTATAAATCCAACAGCAGCTGACTTCTGGATGAAGTATCTGCACATGTTATTGAAAATGATTTTTATGTTTTCTTTCAGGGCATTGACAAAAGTGTTAAATACAAGAGGTCTGAGAAATAGATCCCTGTGGGACCCTACTAGGAAGACATGCACTCCATGATGATTATCCATTTACAATTAAATGCTAGGAGCTGTCAGTTTGCTCTTTCTTAATCAATGTAATGTGTGCCATGTTGATTTTGTATCACTCTTGTTTCTTAATCAAAATGTCATAAGGTACCAAGTCAAATGCCTTCTAGAAGTATATTACATTGACATGGTTACCTTTATCAACCAAACATGTATTCTCATAAAAAAAATATCAAGTTAGTTTGAAAAGGATCTAGTTTCCATAAATCCACATTGATTGGCATTATATTACCCTCTTTTCATTCTTTATTAATCAACTATGATATCTGGCTTTTCATTACTTTGCCCAGAATTAATGTCAAGATGATAGGGCTATAATTACTTCATCGGTCATCCCATTTGCCCTTCTAAATTACTGGTACAACATTAGCTTTCTTCCAGTCCTCTAGAACTTCCCCCATGTTCAAAGACATATTAATAGTCCAGGGCATCTCAGTCAGCTCTTTAAAACTCCTGTAAGCCAGCTATGCAAAATGCCAACCAATTCACCACTTGACTTTATCAGAAAATTGTGTTGTAACAGCAAACCTCTTGCTCAGCAATATGGCAACCTCTGCCTTTCTGTAGATGCAGAGCAAAATATTTATTAAACATATTCATTTTGCTGTTACAAGCAATTCCTTCCATTTCATTCCAACTATGAACCAATGCCATTCCACAGACACTTTCCTCATCTCTGTGAAAGAGATACCCTTACTTCTCTAGCCCCGGAGTCACACTTCTCCTTGTGTTTCCTTTCACAACCTCTCCCATTTCTGCCCTCTGAGACTTTCCAAAGACAAGAACTTCACCGATGGGATAAGGAACCAAGCAAGCCCAGGTCTCTCTGAAGGAAGTTTTGGCAGGGTCTCAGAACAGGCATCCACCCATGCTGCAAACCAGCAACGCACAGGGCACAGTTCTTCGCAGTTAGGAGGCAACATTTATTCATGTGCTTGATGCTCTGGCCATGAAGTACTTTGCCTGAGGAGTCCTCCTCTAGCATTTCTAACCTTACCAGGCATTTTATATTCCCTGCAGCCAGTAACTCAATAAACAGGAAATTGATAACAATCACTCTAAGTCCTCAAGAAGTTAGACCTCACAAAAGAAACTTCCAAATATATGGGTTAACACATAAACCATTTCTCACTCATTTCAATGATCTTCATCCAAAGCACTCAAGACACTTCAGCACCAAGTGCCTGAGAAGTATTCAGAGCCCCTCCTCCCACCCCAAAGGCAGAAGGAATTGTTAATTCAGAGGAGAGACAGAAAGCTGTTAGCAAATCTTTGTTTGTTTAAGATGTGTTTATTTCTAGTAGCCAAATATTAACAAAAACATCCTATTACAAGCTTCCTCTGACAGATTTCACAATGCAAGTAGGTGACCTTAAAACATTTGTGAATGTGTATTAACAGTTTGCTTCCAAACAGGAATATCTGCAGATCAATAAAGGCTGACCCTGGAAAAGGCCAGTTCTGTGCACAGCCACAACACCCCAGCACTGTCACGTTGTGCTCCCCAAGGCTCTGTCAACCCTGTTTCATCATGCTCAGAGAAGGAAAGTTGCATTCCTTCACACACATCATTCAACTCTTGCCTTTCATAAAAACTCCCCTGAACTTCAGGAGGATGTCAAACTAAGACCAGTTTTCTGTCACTCCTAAAGCAGCCACACTATTACTGTATCTAAAGACACGCTACACCCTCTGAACAAAAATCAAAGATGGCCAAAGATGCCAGGATAGCTGTGTGGAGAAAGGGACAGCTCTGTGATGGGTATGAAGATTGTCTTCTTTTAAAAAAATAAGTAAAATATAATTTGAGAAACATGGAATAAAGCAAACCCTTAGTGGATACATAAAACATTCCTCTTATCTTTTAACTGCAAAAATATCCAGAGAACAAATGGAAGACCAGGATAGTGTACACATGTTAAGAATAACTTCCACAAGCCAGTTCTAGAGTCACAGAGCCCACAAGTGCCTTTGTGCCAGCCCTCCAACAACTTCTGCTGTGCTGGAAAAGACAATTGAGCAAGAATATGACTGAGGTCTCAAATCAAGAGTGACACCACAAAGAAGAACTAGAAACACATGTTTTCACACAGTGCAAGACCTAGGTCAAAGAAAAAGATCCGACAATAGGTTTAAATGAAACAAAGAAACCTGCATCTTCACATAATGTATGAGTAAACAGAGTATAATTGATGCATAATTAAATAGCAAAAGTCATAGCTGCAGGATGCTGTAGAAACTGAAAGCATGAGCAGATTCAGAAAAGGGTGTACAAGTTTCCAGTAGACAGACATGGTAAAAGCAGTGAGTGCTAGATATAGTGGTCCAGAGACAGCTCTCAGTTCTTGAGGAGACAATTGCTGGGATTCAGAGAAAGTTGACTCAAGCCATGCTCTCCCTGTTACACCTGCAAGCATCAGCTACTGGCCTCTGGCATAAATAAAATCTGGGTTACATATTTAGTCTGGCCATTTTGATACCTTCGTCATCTTTCTAACATTCTTCTTGCACAAGCTCATTGTAAGAAAATCAATCTTCATACCTCTTCTTCTACCACCTCCTCTTTCCTTTAACTGCTCTCCCTTCAGTGATATGCTTCCAGCCCAATGGTGCTGACTACTCCTACTGCCTGCTGGGTATCCCACTCCCAGGCTCTTGGACACCCTGTGATTGCAGGCACTGCGGCCTAACAGATCATTGGTTCCAGCCTCAGGGGTGAGGATTCAGCACGGGACCAACCATGTTCCTAACTCTAGTGGGACCTGGAAAACAAACCACACAGGCTCCTGAAAGAGCAGAGGGTGCACAAATGAGAGCTGATCCTTGTGTTAGAATAGGCAGCAATGGATTTACCCAGGCTATCTGAGGATACTCCTGGGGCAGCACCTTGGTTGTAGCTTGCTAGCTGCAGCACTTCCCTTTTTGAATAAATCTTGACTGATGGCCTCCTGCTTTCTGCACACATTACTTCACTGGTGCCCCTCTCTCCTGACATGAAGCACTCTCTGTTATTTCCACCCTGAGCATCCAGCTCCAGTCATCTAGCTCAGGTTCTGCACCTCAGTCCTAACCCACGGGGCCTGTGCAGATCAACATGACAGGTACGTAAGGAGAACTGGCAGATAAGATGGTGGCTCTCTATTGAGATGGTTTAGAGGGATATCTGAAATGTTGCAGCATTCAAAGAAAGACTCCTCCGCTTTCTGCTCCCCTCCCACAAGGCTGAGCAAATAGAAGTGAAGAACATGATAAACTCTCTGCCCCGAGTCAGCTCTACACTGACAGTTCACTAGAGATACAAGATCGCTCAGTGACATTAAAAATGTCAGCAAACACCAATCAGGCTTGACGGAAGGCATGCATTAGCAGGCTGGGGGGGGCACAGGGCAAGGTAAAACTTCAGCAAACATGGTCAAGTGCACTCCCCCTCACAAGGCTTTTTTACAGATCCCAAGACATTATGGCCACCATTGCAGCAGTCAGATGTGGAGCTCACCACTACCTGAATGGCCAGATCAATCCAACAACGTCTGCCTGAGGCAAAGCAAGCGTGACAGCTACTGGGGGCAGCTCCTGTCTCCAGCTTGCCCGAGAGGCAGGTCTTAGAAACTGTGAAAGCTGCCTGCAGGCACAAAGTTCTCACCTCGACTGCTCCTGCAGCACAGCAGTGAAAAGGGAAGTTGATTGGCAAATGAACTCTGAGAGTCTTTCTCTGCAGGAAAAAGATCTTCCACCACTGCAGGAAGAAGATCTGCTGAGCTCTGGAGCATCCCATGCTCTGGCAGAGGGAGTCCAGACAAGGACTGTTTTTTAAAATGACACAAAACAGAGACAAAGAGGACCTGAAGCTGTGTGTGCATCGGCAGAGGAATCTGGAATGTATTTTGTTGCTACTGCAAACTTGTCTGTGTGTAATCCTACTTCAGCATTGCCTAGCAGCTGCAGCAGAAGCTCCCTAATTCAGAAAGGTCCTCTTGTTATCACTGCTCATAAGCAAAGACTCAAAGAAGATACAGCAGGTGCCAGTGGGGCTATCCTTCAGGAAACTGCTCTCTGTCATATGTGCCTGTTTTCCTGAGATCTGAAACATTCAAGTCTCTGCATTATCCATGACCTAGAAATCATCAGTTTCACACTGCAAGCCCCACCCATCCTCCAACATTTTCACTTACTTCATGGATCTGGTCAGAGGCAGACTCAGCCTAGGAGGAATGTGCCAGAGGAAAGGGAAGAATGGGGAGGCTAGTTACCTGTCCACTCTTATCTGTCTCACACTGGGAGCTCATTCGATAGAGACTGAGTCTCCACTGGGTCCACCTGCTTGGACAGAATTAATTTTCTAGGCTGGAAATTCTGTCTTGTGAAAACACACAGGCAGCTGCCAAACTTTAGCTTTCTATGCTAAGCACCTGAAAGAAGTGCATAGCATAGAAAGATCACCGTCCCAGGGTAAGAGCAAATCCCAGGAGAAGCAGCTCTTAGCCATAAGAGAGGTCCCTGCTCTCCTCTGCAACATGGGTCACTTCCCAGAGGGATGCAGGGACCCTGGAAACATTCTGTGTTCAGAGGGTGTCAGGTATTGAAGTGTCAGAAAAACTTCATTGTTTTTAAGGGACTAAAGGGGTTGGAAGAAGATCAACATTTCTCTCTAACATCCCCTTTCCTGCACAATCTGAAGGAGGCTGAAGCTTTACTTTCCAAGTAACACATCTGCAGAGGAGGAGAACTCAACCCACGTGCCCCCGTCCTACACACTCAGCATGTGACCCATTCAGGGAGCTGGATAGGGGAACATTTCACTGCAACAACTTTCCTCCTGCTCCTGCCTTTGGATACAAATCTGTACTTGGGACTTCATGGATGCTTAGCTTAGTATCACAGTATTTGCTGACATGCAATACATGAACGCTCACCTTGATGAAGAGACACTTGCCTGGATATCTACATAATGATGAATCCCAGCTGCTAACACACTAAATCCAGGAGCCTTGAACTATGGGAAAGTGCCATAAGTCATTCATCCTGAGGCCCAAAGGAGGAGCATGGCTGGATCAACCTACTTCTTAGCAAACATCACAGTACACAGGGCTTTTTTTTATGAGTATTATTATTCTGCAGCCATCAACCTGCTGGTTATATAGCTGCTATCCATTCACCGGAAGTTTAGTGAACTTCAAATGGCGATCATTAATGGTCACTGAACTGCAGAATGCCCCAATGTGCTTTCAGATTTCATTTACCAAGGACCAGCAATCAGCCAAAAGATTTGCTCTGACAGCAGGGAAATACAAGACCCTTTGACAAGTTCAGCCAGGAATGTGCTGCCAGCATCCCTTGTTAAGTTCATGTTCTACCCTATTTGACGGAACAGATCATGCAAATTGTCCTTCTGCGGCCGCTCAGCCTGTCACTCACGCTTCAATTTAAAACAATAAATAAATAAAAGAACAAAAGAAAAGCCCGCAAGAACAACGAGCTGTTTATAAGAAAATTCCGCTTTCTGAGACCCCTAATTACCAGGAAAAGGTCCCTTTATTACCAGAAAAAGTCGTAGAAACCCAAATAAAGCACTAAATTGGATGGGGGAAGGGAATCTTACTCATCTAAAGATTTAACCAGGAGGGCCACCCCAATTTCTCTTGTGCACAGACCGCAGCCTCCTCCCTCACCCTGTTCCTGCTTGTAATCACATTTGTTCTTTCTTCCCACTTTGGTTTGTGACTTATGGCATCACCACGTTCTCCTGTGCAGATGAAACAGCTGTGCCAGGAGTCCCTGTGGATACACAGCATTCTGCTCCTTAACCACCCTGTGAAGGTGTGGAGCAAAAGACAAGGCACCAGACAGTACTCAGTCCAAGGCATTTTGCTTAGCAAAGTGATCACTGATCTCTTAGGTGGATGTGCTGCTGAGACAGCTCCCTTTCCCCACACCACAAAGAGAAATGCTGATTTTTATATTGGAGTATTTCCACATTTATTAACCGGAATTTCATCTGACGGGAACCATGCTCCTAGGAGCCTTATATGGCTGCAAAACAAAACAAAATCAGCAGTACTGGTGACCACACAATGTTCACTGAAAAGGGGTCTCACAGTGTCCCAATATTATGCAGAGACATTGCACTGTGCCTGCCACAATGGGATTCTCCCCAGCTGCAGAACACATCCCATCAAGTACAGTAAGACTCTATTAGAGGAGATACAATAGGGAGCTGGAGGACTTGCTCAGCCCAGCTTCTGAGAAAATAACTCATTTCAATGCAAAACAGCAGTAGTTATTAGACACCTCCTTAAAGAGGAAAAGTGAAGGACAAGGGGAGGAGGGAGACAGGGAGATAGGGACCATGGCAGTTTGCACAGAAGTACCTTTTTCAGATTAATCCACTGTTTGAAGTAATCAGCAACCGGCAGCCCTAAGTACTGGCATTGTCCTGGTAACCTGTAAGAGAGAAGAGAGAGCAAGTTTGATTCAATCAGTGTCTTGACAACACAAACTCTGTTTTCTTAAGTGCATTTCGTTCAGAAAAAACTCTCAAGTCTGCTGTAACATCATGCTGCACATCAGAAACACCATAGCTCTTGGCAAAAAAAAATCTCATGAGAGTACAGTTTGGCTTAAGACTTACATACATCCAGGCACACCCAGGCTGCTGAAACCTTTTACACTAAACATTCTGAACAGTTGTGTACAAGTGCAGCACTCAGCTCTTCTCCACACTGGCTAACATACAAACATGACTGGAGTATCCAGGCTGTCCTTGGCTAAAGCAAACCCATCACAAATCCCTGCAAAACCATCCTGCTCTGCCAGCAGCTTACAGGGCAGACTGAACTACTGACAATTCACCTGTCATGCCCTGGTGCTTCTCCATTTGGCCTTTACGGTTAAAACATCAAAAGAGATATGAAGGAGTGAAGGAGGCACCAAAGCATTCATTTTTTGGATAGCAATGCTGTAAGGCTAAGAAAGCAGAGGCTGTTTTCCAAGCAGGTGCTTGAAAGAAGAGCGCAGACACAACTCTGAAGATACAAGGTGGTGCACTGTCTCACTAGGGATGTGAGCACAGCAGCCAGAGCTGTGAGCACACGTATTGATCCTCTCCCTTCCTACAGCAAGCTGATGGAATAGGGCTTAAAACAAAACAGCACCAGTAAGGGAGGCGGATTGCCTGAAGGGACAGCAGCACCTCAGGAAAGCTGCTTCTCCCACACTGTGCTGATGCCAGTGTTTGCAGGGGAGCGAGGATGTGCCCCTCAGCCCGGGAACGCTGAGTCGCAAACCACGTGGCTCCAGCCAAGCCTGTGCAGGGACATGAGTTATGTGAGTATTTCCTGGCCACTTTGATCTGATCAAGAGTAATTGATGGATCTTGTTCATTCACATACTGCTGAGCATGCCTGGGGCACTGGTCACAGGACCTTTAAGTGAAGCAAAGGAACATCCCAAATAAATATGTCAACTAAATAAATGACTAAATTAGCACTGTTTGTGCATGTTAAAAGTCACAACCTCAGAAATCAGCTTTTGTAAATAGAGAGGGTGGGGAATCTCCCAACTTCCTCAGGCACATGGAGGTTGTAAGAGGAGATTGTAGGGGAGGAGGAAGAGCTATAAGTGCCAGCATCAGCTGCTCAAACATCCCAACATAGACCACCATGACCAGGCCAAAGTCTTCTGCTCTCCAAGAAGGAAAGAGTGAATAGTCCAGACTAGTCTTCAGACTCAAGACTGAAATACAGGAACAAGCTCTGGTGAGAAGTGGATACAAGGTAAACACCCCAAGGTGCACCATCAGTATCCCAGGCGGTACCTGAGCAGCCACCCAGCGCCAAACCCTTTGGTGAATAAGGAAGCATCTCTCCGGATATTTCCCCAAGTAAGGAGATGAAGGAACAACACAGATAATGCACTTGCAGATAATGTGAGAACCACAGTAGTGCAGTACCAGAGAGTCTGGTCTTGGTGACTCCTCCATTTCTATGCAAAGAAAAGGAAGGAAGCTGGGAGACATACCCAGAGGAATCTGCTGGGAATATGTGGCCAACAGAGCCACCACACACTAGGACCCACCTGTGCACTACCTTTGCCCTGCTTAGTCTAAGAAAGTTATAGACTTCCTATGCCAAAGTCAAATGCCTGGTCCTGAGATGTACATGTGATGATTTAGGACCAATCATTTAAGACGTACAAACACTTTTGAATAAGAATGTCCAGAGGAATCTCTTGGAAAGCAGGAAGGCTGTCAAAAGAAAAAGCTTGCAAGGAGCAGGGCCACAGTGATTTGCAGGGCAAGTAGTGCAAGTTGACAGCACAATCCCAATCCCATCCCTGGGCACAGCTCATCTGATGCCATTGAGCTGGAATAAAGCACCTGGAGTGTGCTTGGAATGTCCTCACAATTGCACACTGCCACACAAACAGCAGCCTGGCCCATGCATTTTACAGCCATTACACAGATGTCCATGACATCCTTTAATCGAACAGAACCAACCAGCCCCAAGCAGCATGCTGAGAAAGCTCTTTCTCCAGGAAAGCTGTTTTTTGCTGGTGCCCAAATCAAGAAAGATCACAAGAAAAGGAACGATCTAAAACAACTTGTCTAAATATAGGCACTTGATTAGCTCAACCTCTTTCAGTCTCCTCACATTTAGCTAGAGAGGATGATGACAGAAGTTAGCAAAAAGGTATGTTGCAAAAAATTAGTTTCTCTCCAAACCCAAGAGGCTTTCATTAATAAAGGTCTCAGCCTAGCTCCAGTTAGAAGAAAAATTACCAATTTACCTAACATCTGGATAGGGCCCAGAAGAAGTGAGAGCAGCATTGTTCTTGTTAGCCACAGGAATTGACAGGAAACCACCCAGTGCAACAAATGACATCTAAAGCACTGCCATCCCTGTGGGACCAGAAGGCCCAGCAAACGGGACGGTCTGGTTTTATTTTCACCCTGAGACTGATGGCAATGTGCCGTGGGCACTGGACAGTGAGTCTTTAATTGGGGAAAATAAATGCTCCAAATAAATATGTCGACTAAATAAATGACACATTTCTGCAAACAAGTAGCAACCCCAGAAACTGCCAGCGAAGCTGTGTGACCTCAGGACATTCCCCCTCACCCTCCAAGCTTGTGCTCCCCTCATTTTTTGTCAGCAGCAGAGGGGCTTCAAGTTTTTCATGCACCAGGAGACCAAAACTCACATTATAACCTGGGTGGGCTGTCAGCACCACAGACCAAAACTTAAGTCTTATTCCTGAGCTGGAAGATGCAGTCCTGGTGGCTCCAGGCCACTGGGGTCACAGCCACTGAGCAAGGATTAGCAAAGGATTGCTATATGGATCTGGTCTAGTCTGAATATGCAGCATCCCTGGCACAGGGAACCAGGGGCTTTCGCTGCACAGAACCCAGGTTTCCTGGTAGCTACGGGGAGGAAAATACCCCTGCAAAATCTTTTCCCCAGCTCCAAGACTGTCACCTGCATGGTCCCCCCCACTCTTCAGCCTGGTGACCAGGCAGGAGTTTCTCTATCATCTTTTCCAGGCTGGACTGAATAAGGCACATCTGTGGCTGTCCTGGGGAACAGAAGTACCATAGCCTGTAAGGAAGTATGTCTATTTATGAGAGCCACCATTCACCTGAGCATTCATTTATTTGACAAATAAGCTTTTATGCTCAGTACAGCTTCTTGCTCTTGCCAGAGCCAAACTTGCTCACTGAGGGCAGCTTTGCTTTAGCAGAGAGCTCAGGATTTGGCCCTCCCTCAGGTAAGGGAGAAGAAAAATGATGGCATATTTTGCTGCATTCAACATCCCATGATCATTCCAGTTTTTGAATGAGGTCTAACTGGCTTCCCAAACACTGAAGCTCTCGCTCCTTGGGAAGGAAGCTGGCTTTCAAAAACTACCCCATCAGCCAAACTGCATTCAATAGAGAGAAACTTGAAAATGGCTGTGGGATTTTCCAGCCTCCAATGCAGCTCTGGTGCTCTGTCCTCCCAGAAGCAGAGATAGGAGCACATAACTTCTGCCTGCTCCCAAAATGCAGATCCCCTTTGGGCAGAAGAGCAAGTGACATCAGGTAGCATACCCTCCTCCACTAGCTAAGCTCAGCTAGTCTAGCTAGACTAAGTCTAAGTCCTTCTTAGACCATGGTCAGCAGTGGCAAGTCTGCACCATTTTCAGAGAGCTTTCTGCATCCCAGGCTCAGATTTCCATCCAAACCTGCCTCACCACCCTGCAGGGTAAATGGGGCCTGGAGATGAACGGAATGCAAATAGGAGGTGAGGTGACATGGCTGCATTTCTGCTGTTGAAGCCAGCTCTCTCCAAGGCAGCAAGAAGCACACAGCTCGGCGGTGATAAACGGCCTTGCTTTAGTTATCACTTTCCTTAAGTTAAGGAGAGCAGCCTAGTGATGGATGGGCTGGAATTCGGTTATCAGGGAAGGCTGTCAGCCAGAGTTGCCTATCTCCACACACATTTAGCAGGGCGTCATTATGCGATGGCATGGAGTTAAAATATGACCAAGGGTACTGAAAGAAAAAGAACAGGATTAAAAAAAAAAAAAAGGCAAATTGAGCAACAATAAAGGAGCATGAGGCAAGAACGTTATCATACTAGTGACACCTTTTATCTTAGTCTGGTTAGCTAAAGCAGGGCACAAATTGGTCCTTCCTCCACTATTGTATCCTCTTGTACAAACAGAGGCAGATAAAATGTGTCACCAGTGTGATAGCATATCAATTTAACCCTAATTATCTAGAGGGTCAAACGAAGAAATAGGGGTTTCTCATTTCAACAGGTCCCTCCATCTCTGCTCGGAGCCAACACATTAATATGGAAGGGGGAGGGGCAGCCATAATTGATTTCCGTCACTCAGGTGGTTCTGGCGTATAAAAAATTAATGCTTGATGCTCCCAACTAATCAGAGCTGGTTAACGTCTATCTGCTTCTGGGTTCAGGATGTCAGGAGACAAAGAAATTGGGTGACTTGCTACACACAGGGTGTATTGATATCGAGGCAGTTAAAAGAACAAGTTCCTCTGTGGGAAGATAAAGGGACGTTAAATCTAGGGGTTTATAGGCCTGATCTTAACCTTCCCAAAAAATCCATTCCCTGGAGACCTTGCATTGTAAGAGATGCAGAACATTTTAATTGTGTCCTGGCCAATACCTGTGCATTGGGCTGCAAAGGAGAGCACTGGCAGGCTCCTGCCCTGGAAATCCTTCCCTGAAGAAGGAAACTGCTTGGACGCTGAAACACACAACAGCACCATAGTGAAAGAGAGGAGCTGTCAAGCTACCTCAGCTGGGCCCCTTTGATCAAAGCAAGGCTGGTCAACACTCTGGACCACACAGCTCAGAGGTGCTGATCTGTTTTGATACAGAGTGGCATGTTTGCCAAGCCAAGAGGAAAGCTTAGGTGTCCTATCCTGACAGCACGAACTAGCAAGGGAATAACATCCTATGCTAAGGCACCTGAACTGATTCAGCAGAGAAATGGCACCACAACAGGCAAAGCTGCATCTGTCTGCACCTAACCTGCATTTACATGAGATGGGGCCAATAGGAATTCAAAGCAGTTTAGGTAGATCCATACCCTCACAAAGAGGCAGCTGCAGGCTGCTGAAAGCACAGTGCCAGACCAGGAGGCCTCTGTCAGGGCAATGTCACAGCACCTGCACACAGTAGAGCGGCCCAGGCACAAAGAACAGCCCAAGCCACACCGCAGCCTACAAAAACTGAAGCATGCTGACTGACACCTCCACAAAAATCCCCAAACCCCAACTCCCTCATCCCAGTAATTCAGTTTAGACTGTGGCAACTTTCCTGTGTAACTGAAAGCTTTGGTAGGGAGGTGTCTCCTCTTCTGTGCTGGAGTCACTTTGCCACTCAGCGCAAACAGGCTTCTGCCCAAAGTGAAGGACAAACCCCATGCCAGACGTCTGGCTCTCCACTCACACACTTCTCACCCCATAGACCAGCCAAGAGGCCAGAGGAGCCCACCCGCTCTTGTTTTCCACCAGATAAGCCCTTGCCAGGTGACTGCACCCCACTCCCACCAAGCACACACAGTGCCATTTCTCTCTGCCTCCCTTCAGTGCAGGACAAACCACACCTGCATGGCTGTTCTTAAAATTCACAAGCAGTAGCTGTGCAAAGACAGTACATCTGGAGAGGGTCTGAAAAGCCCTGGGCTTTCACAACCCTGAGACAGGTCCCATCTCCCTCCCTCTTTGCTTTCCTTCCACCCTCTCCGTTCTCTCAACCACCCCCAGACTTGTCACAGTACAACAAGCCTATGAGCCACACATCAGCTTTAAATATCAGCATGCATGAAGCAGGGACATGAGAGCAGGGAAGTGAGAACAGACAGAGCAAGCCTCCATCGCCTGTCAGGTAACACTAATGAATTTCAACACCAGCAGCCATTGCCTCAGATGGGCTGGTGAGAGAAGACAGAGTTAGAGTGAGAAGCCTTTGCAGGAGCAGCCTGCCTTTTTTCAAAGCCCCCTCTGTTAATAAATGTCATTGTCGAGCAGGCTGCAGCAGTCCTCAAGCCGGGATGGCGTGGGCTGGGGGAGAGACAGGCAACTGACAACACTCAGGATGCCTGGGCAGCAGTGTCTTTTCTTCTGCTGCTTCCCCAGACAAGAGCCAGAAGAAGGAAGAAGACAGGTCATTGCTGTTGGCATACAGCTGTCTTCCATTAAGGTCCCAGTACCCAAATAACAAACCTCCACAAGGAGCCACAAGTGCAACCCCAACACCTTCCAGTCCTGTTCACTGGGATGCATGGAGTCTCTACAGCAACCAGTCTTGGAATGGGCAGAGGGATGCAGAGACATGAAGACACACTGCCTGCATTCCTGACAGCAGCAAAGGGTTACAGAGCAGTCGGTCCCTTTGCTAACACAAATGCATTCCCGAGGCAGCACAGGGAGAAACATCCAGCACAGGGCACTGTATGGCAACCGCACCGATGCACAACATGAAGGTCAATGCAAGTCTTCTTTACAAATGTCAACCTGTCATCTCTGGATATTAATGAGGGCTGACCAGCAGCTAAAATGCATCCATGCTCCATTAGTAATAAGAGAGACACGATGCAGGAGAAGAGCATACACCACGGCACATGGAGGCACCAGTGGGTTTGCAGGGCCCGAGGAGGTGTGGTGATGCACAACATAACTTAGGCCACTCCAGATGCCCAGGAAGGAAAGCAGTTGCCACACAAACCCCTTCACCGGAGTGTGCGTTATCTTTTGCCATCAATCTTTAATTAGATTAGTGTAATGAGGCCAAAAACACAGGCTAAGCAGCAAGGCTAATACCTGGCACTTTCAGATCTTCTTTCTTTTTCTGTGATGCCAATTCTGGACAGAGCTGCGTTCTCTCTCTACCAGACAAATTCCTGCCTAGGAAGCCTAAAAGGCAAGCTGCAAGCCTTAACACTCGGACTCATAGCAGCACCAGCTGAAATATCTGAACACCCATCACATACTAACAGTGTGACCCCTATTCTCTAAATTTTTGCTGGGTACTAAGAAATTTGAGAGAACCTCAAGACCCTTGCTTTCAAAGCCGATAGCCAGTGAATGGAAAAGGGTGTTAGCCTTTTGCAGCCAGAGCAATGTATACACTAGGGACATAATTCTGCCACAAAAAGCACATAGGGCAAGTGGCTCGTCGTGACTTGCTCGTCCTGCAAAGCACTGTGTGCCTTCCACTGCCATCAACCTTAATGAAACATGAAGGCATTTAACACCAAGTGAGATCTGGCCCTTTTATGGGTATCTGTCTGTGCATCAGTGAGATGCTGGCAGAGATGCTATCTCAACATTAACAGCAAGGCTGTAACACAGCAGGTATTCAGCCTCCAACAGAAGATGTTCATCAACAATTGCACACACATGATGCTACAATAAATCTATGTGCTACTTCTTAACAGCTTCTCTTAAAAAGATTCATAGCTCTATTTACTGGGCCTGATTCTGCTGCTAGGCATGTGAGAGTAAATCTAGAGTAACTCCATCTGGAGTTTGTAAACAGCCAGGGATAGTAGGATCAGAACTGAGTTTCTTGATTTTTAAATAAGTACTTAATTACCATGCAGGAAACCAGAGCTTGCTGGCTCCATAGTTCAGCTGATATTAGAAGGGCAGCAGGCCTTTGCACTACTCCAGATTGGTGGAGGGGGTAGAGCAAATGCTCTCACCATCCCTTCCAGACACAGAGAACAACTAGGTGGACTTCCCTTTGACATCAGAAACATATGACACTGCTCCCAAGAAAAGAGAATTTGCAAAGTCTCCAAGGCTGAGGTCGCCTCCTCAGCCTTGGGAACCCGACCCTATGAGAAACGCCTACAAACAGATTTTTACACATGAACTTGGTGTGAGTCTGTCTGCTTACTAAACGTGACATTATACAGCATCTTATGAAGAGGAGTGTACAAAATTGAATACTGTGTTCTCAGTGAAAGTCATGCATCATGACCACAGGCTGCAGCAGGTGAACGTCCAATTTGTCATCAGGAAAAGCTCTTCACCATGCAGATAATAAAGCACTGGAACAGATTGGTGGCAAAATCTCCTCCCCTGGAAACATTCAAACTCATCTGGAGAAGACCTGGAGCAACCCAATCTAAGTTTGAAGTTAGCTTTGCTTTGAACAGGTGGTTGGATTAGAGATCTCTATTTGAATTATTCTGTGAATCATGCTCCAGCAGAGCCTGATTACACAGAGCATGTGTCCTTTCTCTGTCTATATGGTCTCTTAATAAGTCTTTCATACAGACACTAATTTAGTAATCGCCTGGTTCTCTGCATACCAGCTGTTTTAAGAGGAAGCATTCAGACTGCTGCTGCAGAACACCTTTAATTATGCACTGAGTAAGGGAATATATCTGATGAAATGGATGTACCCACAACACATCATGTCTAAGCCCCCTCAAAACCAAAACATGCACAAAAACTAAGCTAAAATTAAATATGATTTTCCTCCCACTGTACAAATCCATTGCAGAAGTATTTCTCCCCAGGAAACCTGAACAGGCAAGACCTAGAGCCAAGGTGCTCCTCTAAACTAAGAAGACATATCCTGTCCCAGACCTTCCTTAGATCTGCTCTCCAACAGGCAGGAGGAAACCTTGCCCGTTCCAAGCCTTGCCTGTCCAGACCATTTAGCCTATAAACTCTTCAGGACAAGAGCTTCTCCGCTATGAGTCATAAACTGTTTAGTGCCTAATGGTAAAGCCTATAGACGCTTAACATAATACAATCATGTCACTTAAAGGCCATTAGTCTCCAGTATAAACAGCACTTTTCCAGTCACAGAGGGGACCTGCCAACCCAGGAAGGCAGGATAAGGGACGTGGGTGGTCAGTCACGTCACTGGACTTGCAGACACCTGATGTGAAGCCCCAAGCAGGACAGAGCCTGGCCAAAAGGCATGAGGGAAAGCCATGGTAGCTCTAGAAATCAAAAGTTTTGTCTTTTGGGCTTTCTTGATCAGCTTTCTTTCTTTCAGATCACCTGAAAACCCCTGTCCGCCAGGTCTGTTTCCACCTTCAGCTACGGTTGTAGTACTTGCAAGGGGAAGAGCCCCTCATTCACAGAGGAAGTTTCTAGCCTTCTGCATCACCTCTCTTTCAGCTCCCTGAAATAGACCCTTTATCTACAAGAAAAGATGCCATTCTGTTTTGTGACCCTGTTTGAACCTCTCTTCTTTCCTGGCATCATCTCTGTCTTCCTCTGGCACCACATCACCCAGTTCTACTCTCTCAACTGACTTCTGAGATTGCTTCTTCCCACTCCCCACTCAAGTGAAGAGAGAAATCCTAATAGACAGTGGAATGGGGTAAACCACCTTCCTGTGCCCTCTTATGATACACAACCCAAAACTGCACGCACAGTGGCTTCATGGGCTCTCATGTTGTCAGCACTGGGGAGACTGGCATGTTGGGTAACAGGGTCCGAGCACAGGTTTCTGTGCAAATTACACATGCACAGGGGAAAACAAGTTTGTCTTTTCCTTCTGGGGAAGAGACCGCTCCCACCTCCAAGCACAAGCTGCTATTAGTATTTCTTTTGCCAGAGAGAAGGAGCAGTGAATCCTCCAGAGCAAAGGACAAGTACAGCAATTAGGATGCAGGGGCTGCGGGAGCTGTTTAACAGCACGACCCAGAGGTCAGTGCCGCCGACTCCCAGCCCTGCATAAATATTGTATGAGTGGGGGAGAGGGGCTGTTATGGCCACCCTCAGCGCCAGCCCTCCCCCATCCATTGCCACTCTGCATCTAGCTAGATACGCCAGCAACATTATTTACAGATGTGACAGTCAGGAAAATCACTTTAGTAACTAAGGGAATAGGAATGAAGGCTGCACAGTAGAGCAGGCGCCTGGGAGCAGGCTCCCGTCTGCACCTTCTGCTTCCCCTTACAGCCCTGCCAAATGGCACGGCCTGTTCTCAAACTGGCACATGAAATACCACCAGGGACAAGAAGGGGAGGGGAGGCTGTGAGCTCCCTCTCTAAGCTTGCCCAGGGGTTTGATTATCAACGCTGCTAAAGGACACTTCAGCCAGCAGCTGCATTCCAGTTTCCTATCAGTATCTCTGCTAGACCTGCCCTTTGGAGGGAGCTTTATATCAATATAATGAGAGGCTTTTGAGGGAGCTTCCCTCAGACTCTGTACAGGCCTGCAGAAGGGTCCCCACTCCAACACAGTAACAGGAGCTCGTCCCTGCAGAAACTCCCCCAGCTGCTGTATTTGGTACCAGCCATGTTCCTCACACATGACCTGTTCACTCATTCCCTGAAGGATTGTCTTCACCTGCATCTTCAGTCACACTGACTGGCACCATCCCTACTGTATCCTTGAACATCCTCATTCTTCTGCCCACTTTTTCTTCTGGACATGCCAGGTAACTGCACATTTGCTGTGATGCTCTGCACAAATACAAAGCTATCTCACATTCACCAAGACTGAAGGCTCCTGAGGACAAGGACAATGGACCATTCTCCAACTGTACCAGCATCCCATGAATTCCTAGGGGCACGTTGCTAATAAACATTACTGCCCAGGGCAATGTATGAGAGCTGCAAGATGGAAAACATAGCTTGGATGTGCTTCTGCCCATGATACCTCTCCATAATATTTTTCATTATTCCGCATCTGGTTGCTGAATCCAGGGAAGGCAGAAGCCCTGTCTTACCATTAGCAGTTTTTCTAAACTCACTGTGCAATTAATGGGCTTAATTATTGATGGCAAAGGCAGGGAAGGGAGGAAAGAAAGAGCCAACGAGGAAGGAATGATGTGGGGGTGGCAGACACCAAAGGTCTCCGAAGATCTTCCCTCAGCCTAGAGCAGAGAAAGAGCCCCTAGCCGCTCTGCCGCTCCCACGGCCCTGCTCTAATGCTCCCTGACATGCCTCTGAAGACAGCGAGCTGTTTGCAGTCACCACCATGATTTGTTAGTAATTATTTTCACGGTGTCACATTGCTGTCACTCTCTTAACAAAGAGACAGGCAGCCCGAGGCTGCCTGCAAGAAAGAACCAACAGAGAAAAGGAATTGTCAGGCACCTAGAGATCCTCTTTGCTTCCTGGGTTTCACAACCAGAGTCCTTACCAGCTTCTGAAGCAACTTCTGAGAAGAAGTGGCAAGTCAGAATGATCTCCCATCCTGGTCACAGGAAGAGGAATTAATTACTTAGCCCCTTCTCAATTTCACCTTACCTGTAAATCCAGTGCAAGACCCAGGTGCTTAGAGCCCCTTAAGCCAGCAATTTGCTTCAGGCCTGCAGCAAACGCAAAACAACTCTGGCAATTGATGACTTTTAGTGCTCTCCTTGCAAGTCCCAATTTCTTTTCAGGTGGTCTTGCTATTAGAATGTGCTTCCCAAACACAGCAATCCTGATGACAAACCCCTGCCTAAGTCTATCACCCTCACACATTAACCTTCCAGACTGTTCACATGTACTCTTCCTACACCAGACTCATTAATTCCAACACACTGCTGTGCTCCGCATGGCAGTAACATTTCACTTGGCATTTCTCAATGCCAGGGAACCTCAGCAGCTTCCTCACACCTGAGATATACAGTCTAATGGCTTGCTGCCTCTGTTTTCTCATACACAGCACAGTGCCTTGACAAAGAACTTCCCTGCTTGAACCACCTCCAGTTCATCCATCCATCCATCCGTCCGTCTGTCCGTCCGTCCAACCTTTGGCTGACCTGTAAGTCAGTCCAAGGTAATCATTCCTTTCCCAGTAAACATGGTGCTTGCTTGGGCCCCCAAGGAACGTAGGCTACTTTGGCACCTGAAGTGTCACATGAAATAAGGTTATAGAGATGAAAGACTGAGACACCTGGTCAGACAACCTTAAAAGCACTCTTGACCTCTATGCAGAAATCAAGTGGACTTCCTCCAGAGCAACTCCAAGTCTGAACTACTCCCAGCGTAAGTGTTCTTCCTGTGCCTGCTTACTGATGGTGCACAAGGGTCAGTCTCTGCAGCCGTGGGGAAACCTGGGTATTAATTCACCCTCGTAGCATAGGGAGAGTTTGGAAATATTAAGCCTCACAGTTTAAGGAAAACCTTCCTGCAATTAACTGCATGGAAGAGCTCTGACTCAGAGGGCAGCTCCTTTTCAGGGGTCCTTTTAATAACCAAGAAATGGCATATACATGCTGTGAAGAATTAGGATCACCATTGGGAAGCTAAATGGTCCATAAAATGTAAAAGTTCTCTTCAGAGCTGGGAGCATTGTGAGCTGGAGGAGAGGTCTTGGCAGTCTCCTCCCACCAGCCTACTCTAACCACCCTGTTTGAAGGGATAGATGTGACTCCAGGCAGGAATGAGGAACTGAACCCAGCTGGTGCCCAAGCACCTTGGGCATGCTGGCTGACGGTCAACACTGAGACCTGGTTCAACATTCAGATAGAAAAACTGGAGCAAGGAAATTAGAGATGACCAAGAGGCACCTACGGAGGAGAAATGAAGGGTGTCCCAGGGTGTAGGTGCAGGGCAGAGAAGAGGAGAAATGCTTGCTCCAAGAGAGGCAAAGCTGGTAGAACCAAGGCAGGATGAAGTCCTGGACAGCATGAGCTTCCCGGACACAACCTTGACAGGACACTGTCCTGCTTCCTCTGTCTTCCTCCCACAGACTTCTCTATTCTGCTTTCTTCTACTACCACCTCCACATGCCTCACATCATTGCTAACACCTGGTCCACATCAACATCTGAGCACATGACACTGCCTTTGGGGTGCCAGGCTGCTGACAGCAGCACCTGGGCCAAACACGGAAAATGGTGACTCCAACATGAAATGAACTCAGATCAAAAAGTTAGTCTGCCGTTCTGGTGTCTTCCCAAGTCCCGCACACACCCAGTCATCCACTCCTGAGGATACAGAGTGTCACTGGACAAGACACATGAGAATATGCTGGAGGGAAAATACCAGGGATGACCTCAAGATGGCCCAGTAGGTCTTTGCCAGCCAGGAGCTTCAGGAGGAAAGAGACTGAACCCATCCAGGAAAATGGCTCCCAACAGGAAACAAAAATCCAAACAAAATAAAACATTTTCAAGAATGCTATACACTCACACAGCAGAGAAGTGAAACAGGAAAGATGCTGCTCCCTGGCTGGCAGTAT
The DNA here is from genome assembly GCA_013390105.1 of Tichodroma muraria. Lineage (NCBI taxonomy): Eukaryota > Metazoa > Chordata > Aves > Passeriformes > Sittidae > Tichodroma > Tichodroma muraria. Next base: position 45,969 of record WAAG01025645.1, on the reverse strand, counting down.
TCTTCAAGCAGAGCTCTCTAAGCAGAGAAGCCATAAGCACATCTCTCCCAGCCAAGCCACTGAGAGGGCAGCACTGGTGCCCACACACAACCGCTTTGCTTCAGCTGAAAAGTAAGAAGAGCTGGGATCTGAAGGAAGACAGCTGACATTTCAGACCCAGCAAGAAACACCATGGCTATCTAACACTAGAAAAATTAAGCTGTTTTAAGAGAAAATGAACACTTTGTGGAGCTAATCCTGTTTTTCACACAAACAAAAAAATTCAGACGGCAAACAGCCTTCCAGTGTTGTCCTGTGCAGTCCCAAGCCAACCAGTTTTACAATTCCCCAAGGCACAGAATCACCACAATCCCGAACTGCTCTTAGAGGGCTCTCACACAGACAGAGGCTAGGTATGCATTTACCAAGTACCCATTATAGATCCATTGATTTTGAAACCATTTTGCCTGAATTCACTGAAACACTGGACACAGAATTCACCCTAGTGATTCCTGGTGCAGAGGGAATTATGATTCCCTATTCTATGAGCAGATGACATCGAGACCATTGATTTACATCCAGTTCAGTGTGACTGTTTTCTAACAGCTTAAGTTATCCAGGGGTAGAAAATCTACCTTCTCCACTTTTACTTCATCCCAAAGGTTCAGTGCTGGAAATAAAGCACATGATGCAATGCCTGTCTCATTTTCACCTACACTGCAAACTTACAAGTAAGTTTCTCCAGCATCTTTCACGCTGCTTCAAACTTCTTTGGTCTTAATTCCCAGGTAACAGAGTCCTGCTCCCCAGAGTTCACTGGGCACCACAGCTCAATAGATCTGCAGCTGCTACAGCCTTGACTATGACAAGTGTCTTTGCTGTGATTTGCCAGATAAGGAACAGACCTGAAGGTGACAGTCCATTGCATGATGATCCCTATGCAAAGATTTCATGTCCAAAGCTTAACCCAAAGGCATTCCCAGACATCTAGGACAATGTAACTTGCAGAAGCCCAAGCAACCAATTATTTCAAATAACAAGAACAGGAGTCAGCCAAGGTAACTGGTACATAAGGATAACAAAAGTCAAGTCTGGTATATTCATTTTAAATAAGGGTGTACAGAGGGGGAATCTTAAAATCCAAAATTTTTTTTTTGCATAAGTGATATCATTTTCGTTAAAAACAAAAAAGCTGGACTGCAGGGTCGCAGAAGTGAATGGGGTCAGTGTTATTCCCTGTAAGTGCTCACAAAGCTCCCTTGCTTAGCTCTGGCAAAGCACTTTAGGATGTAATTACATGAACAACTCCATCAGCAAAGCTGACTCAAAAGGTTCCTGACCCTAGATACTCAGTCCCATCCCTTCACTGTAGTTCACATCACACTCTTTGTTCAGCCAATGTAACTGTGTGAAGAGATACAGCATAGGCTTGTTCAGCAAAATGATCCCCACGAGAAAAACACGACCAAGTTAATTCAAAGACCCTTGTTGGAAAGGAATTGTTTTATTAGCTTTAAATGCAGATGACTATATTATATTTCAGTTACCAGATCTTTCTTGTTACTCTCAATTCTGAACATAATTCTTGCCCTGCTGCCACACAGCCAGCCCACCCTATGCCTTCTCCTGCCTTTCCTCATGACTACCCAAGCATCCCCACTCACTCCAGTCAGTGGCCATCTGCAATTTCTCTCTGAGGCAGAGGCTACTGACGCCCTCCTGGTCCTGTGATAAAGAACAACAAGTACAGAGGACGCTAACACCAACAATTCTTTTCCATTCATAACCTAATTCTGATCTCAAAAACATTCAGGACGGAAGTCTGGAAAGAGGCACATTTGGAGCTGGTCTGAGAAGACAAGCATCCTCCCAGTCTGTGTGACTTGCAAGGAAAGAATTAAAACAGTAAGACAAAATTAAGCAATGGTATAATTTACTACTTAGAATTTACTAATATCCAACCTAGGAAGAGCACCAATAAACATTTCACGACACTTCACTATGTTTTATCACTATATTAGAGAGTACTTGCCTTCTAACACTTATTTAAGAAAATAAAAAACTGAGCAGTAGTTTCCTGTGAAGACATAAATTAGCATGTTCTGATCAGCCACTGTAAGTGCAGTACAAGCATCTTCATGCCAAGAGTTATATAGACCAAAGCCTACATGTACTTTTAGCTATGCTCAGTGCATTTACAGAACAATCCAAATCTGCAAGGAGAAGGATTAACTGATGCTTCTGACATTATGGTGTAGGTCTAAGATTTGGGACATAAGACTTCAGCTCTGCCTCTGCCTGCCTGCACACGCATCTCACTTAACCTCACCGTATTTCAACTCTTTATCTATGAACACATGGCAAAAATGCCTCTTTCATTGCCAAGATTAATTCACATTGTGTTTAAGAGCCCACAAACTGGTTCCACACACAGAGGAAAGCAATTTGACATTTCAGCAGAGATAAACTACACTAAAGAGCTTATATTACAAGGGCTCAACTCTGGCAGATACTAAGTACCCTTTTTTCCACTAAGCCCGTCTCCTGCAGTCAGCAGCTCCCTCAGCCCCTTCAGAGGCACGTTACCCTTGCCACCCAATGCCACATCAATGCTATTTGCTTAATGACTAGTGTCAGTTCCAACCTAGGTGCAGAATGAGGTCCACGCACTAAAGCAAACGACATCAGGCGTCTGAATCCATCCCTGGAGCTGTTAAACTTGGACTATAGCTCCTTGCAACAGGCTAAAGGAATCCTCCCACTGAGCATGCAGAGGCCTGAGGACCGCATGTCTAACGAGGCTGTATCCCCACTCATATTTTAGCTTGGCAGGTCTGGTGCTCCTTTCATCTTTTGCTTCAGGTAGCTCTCTTTAATTAATAACATTTCTGAGTCGACACAGGGAACTTTCCACCCAGAATGAATGGCCCTCTCTCATTAGAACCATGACTTGTCATGATGTATTCAAGAGCAGAAGTGTGATTCATTCCCTTGTCTGGGAATAAGGGGTGTTGCTGGCGGGTGGGGGGGAGAAGAGTCTCTGTAATGAGTGACTGATATTTGCTGAAGTTGATATGCGACTCTGTCGGCTTGAACTGCCTTGTCAGGACAAGCCTTCAAGAAAGGTGATGTTCCTACTCAAGAGGTTTTCCTCATTAAAGAAATTGCATCTTAACAAGAGGGAAGGGGAGGGCTGGCAGGAGAGCTGCTGTCTCCCCGACTCCAGCCTGATTCACTCACACCAAGAACTGAAAGCAGGTTGATCCAAGCACAGCCAGTAGAGGATCAGCACTCCATTTAGGAGCCCTCTCACACAATGGACTCTCTCCAGCAGCAACCAAATCCCTCCAACAGGTGCACTTTCTGATGGTGCACCACACCCATGACAAAGCCTTTGGTAGCATGGCTGAGGACCTCGACGCATGTTAAACCCTTATGGGGGTGTCCATAAGCCCTTCCCAGATGCTTAGTGTTCTGGGCACCCAGCTCCTGGTGACTAGTGTTCCCTGTTGTCTGAGGGAAGACAGACAAATAGCTCTGTGGTCTTCCAAGGAAGCTCCAGTGTTCAAGAGCAATCAAGTCTGTATGTAGCCACACAGTGCCTCATTTCCTGAAGATCCCTGAGCCAAGCAGAAATTTTACTAACCCCTTTAGCAGCTGAGTTTACATCTTGAATCCTGCAGACTCAGCAGTGCCAGGCACCATCAGCAGAGAGCAGTACCCTGACAATTGGTATTCCTCTGGTGCTTTTGTTTGAGCTAGGAGTGCTACACACATTGCAACTCCTGGCTTAGGCAGGGCTATTTCCCCACCTTATCCCTATATCTGACTGGCTTGAAGATTCCTCCTCCTTGTTACAGCCACTTCCCTGCATCCAGCTTTCTCATCCCACTGTGCCTCCCTGGCACCTACCAGTGGTACCTACTGGAAGCCCTCACAGTAGACAGGCCAGTTCAGAAGACACTATGTCTCAGCTCTAGAACAGTACATGCAGACAAAAGCCAAACTAAATGGCTTCCAGGTTACTGCTGGAGAAACCAGGAATAAAGCTGCATGGTTTACCAGCCAAGCTAAGGATGATGGAGGACAGGAACTCCAAACAACTCAAGACATGGGTAAGAGGACTGCAGCTATGCAAGCAGCTGTCATTACTAAGGAAACTTAGAAAAGAAAGAGCAGAGTTAGGAGTGGACCTGTCACAAGTGGTGGCTCCTTAAGCCAGGAAGCGTAGCACTCACCTCAGTGTCCTCAATTCCTCTGGAACCCAGCCATGAAATTCTACCCAACAACATTCCTCCAAATGTGGACAAACAGCACCACCTCCCTTCTTACTGCCCCAGTGCCTTTGTGACCAGCGTCTGATCTCAACACAGTAGCAAAGGGCACCAGCTACATCGCAGGTCTTGTAGGAAAGCACGGGGTGATTCCCTGGAACACCTCATGGATGTTCCATGTCTCTGAGGCTCTGTCTCCCTGTCTGAGCAGCCTTGTTTCAGCTCTCCGCTTTCTCTCTCTAAAAAGAGATGCTCAGTTCTGCTTTGCTAAACCCTATTTGGCAATGTGTCTAAACACACGCAAACTTAATTAGTTCAGGAGGGAGACTCGGCATTTGTGGTGACGGATAAAAGTAATGGGAAATGAGACAAGTCAGAGCTGGCAGGGAGTCCTCACTCGAGCCTCATCCACCGGCACGGTGCTAATCAGATGTGACGCTACGCGCTGCAGCACCCAATCGGCGATGGAGCAGCGTGATGTGCTACTCACCAGGCAGCTGCAGCCAGACTCCTGCTATCCATGTGCTTGGAAACACAGAATGGATTTTCTGCTTTGCCCTGGAGATGCTTCAGGATTGAATTCTGAAGTTAATGGTTTAAAAAAAAAATTTTAAAAGGAAGAGGGAGAAATGAACCACTCTCAACAACCTCATGGCCAGGAGTGGAGTCTTCTTTTCCAGCTGACTAGTGAGGGACAATCCATGCGAGAGACCACTGCAAACGGTGAATAGTGTGTCTCCACTCCAGAACAGCATGTCCCTCTGAGCCAGCTCACCTCACAACCCCTATGGCTCACCAGAAATGGAGCTCATCTTTACCTCTATTTGCCTGCTGTAAAGCTCTGAAGAACAAAAAAAACCAAAAACCCCAAAAAAAACCCCAACCAACCAGAAAAAAAACAAACACAAAACCAAAACAAAACAAAAAAAACCACCCAAGCACCCAAGCATATCTAGGCTGCTTTTTCCATATGGACACCAAGTTAGGATGTCATTACCTGGGAATCTTGTCAGCCCACTGTGAAAGCGATGGAAAGATGGGCTTGGAGCAATGATAACTGTTTCTCACAACCATCAACAAAGTGGTAAATTGGACTCTCATAACAGCCATACAGGAGTAAAGAACAGAGAAAATAGAATACACGAGAAACAGAAGTTTAGCACAGCAACTTTGCTGGTCTCTAACAGAAGCTTAAACATGATATATAAAGAAAAATAACTCACTCCTAATTTAAGCAACTAACACAGGAACTTGCAATATATATATGAGCTTTGGACACAGCCTGAGCAGAGACCCAGATTCTGACTCAAAAGTTCAAATACTACCCCTCTGTCTCTTCTGGAGCCAATTTCTCACCTCCACTACTGTTTGTGCTGAGCTTTGGACCCCATATTTCATGTTTCACTAATTACACCAAGAAAAGGCAAGGAGCTGCCACTCTGCAAAGACTACTCATCAGGGAAGAACTGGTGCTGATTGCTCCTAGACTATGTGCAGTTTATTTAGGCTTCCAGCTTGGGGAAACCAATGTCACAGTGAAAACCAAGAAATACTACTAACAAGTTGTGCCTGTCAGTTTAGGATGGGATGTGTCAAGCCCATGCTTTACTGGTGTGATAGCAACAGGAGTCTTTATCCAGCACCACAGGGACATGAAAAGCTGAAGCAAGATTATATGAATCCAAGGGAGTTCAGCTCTACAGGACACTGATCTGCAAGCACTTTGAAGATTGAACTAATTTTATTTCTGGACATTTAGCTCCATTCTTATAATAACATTTTTAGGTTGTGGCCTAGCTATTTTTCTAACAAAACATGCATATACACTGACACTTGCAGATGCCACCACAGGTCCACATCTGGTACTTGCCAGATATTCACCCAGTTGATGAAGATGACCTTAATGATAAGAATACCACTGGAGCATGCCAGACCTGGCTTGTGTTCTGTTCCAAAGACTACTCTGTGATTCACATTGAGTTACTGTGCCAAGATGACAGAAAAAGCCTTAAATGCAGGAAGTCAGGTAAGGATCATCACTTGATCATCCATGTATGCACTCAGAAATATCCATCACTTTGGAAAGTATATTGGATAAAAGGCAAAACATCACAAAGCTCCAGTTTAAACTTTTCTTGGAGTTCTGAAAGGCTTCACTCATTATAGGGAATAACCTAGGCAGTAATCTTGCGCCATGCCCAGCACCCACCTGTCTTCTGAAACCACTCTCCTCTCCCAATTATGCATGGCAAACAATAATTTCCGTAAGAAACAATGACTGGGGACAGTTGGAGGCTTGCAAGGACAAAGACATATGCACTACAGGCAAGCATGGAGCAATAAAGCCCAGGAAAATCTCCCTCCCCTCCCATACTCACATCACTTTCAAATCCCAGTCTCCACAGGTCACAAAAATCGACTTGACGCTGGGATCTAAGAGGCCTTCCTTTGCCATCCACTCGTCAACCCTCTGAAAGGAAGGCAAGAAAAGGGGATGAGTTTTGCAGAGACAGGCCGAGCCACAACAGTTAAACTCAGATAAGCTGCTTGCAATCAAGAGCGAAGAAAATTGTGATCTTATCCAACCTCTCCCTCTCTCTCTTCTCTCTTTGCTTGCCATCTCAACAACAGCACGTTTGTACCTTTGAAGATTTCTGATAGGAGACATCAGGCAACCAGAGGAGAGATGATCTTATCAGACACCACAGCAGCTCTGCTTGTGGAGGGATGAAAGTTCTGCAGCGTTAACGGGACGATACAACTGTGCTGTTACCTGGCATTTCTCCTCTCCCTGTACCAAAGAAGCTCAAAGGAACATAACTTGTGTCCCCTCCAGCGAGGAGAAAAGACAGATATATTGAGATGGCATCCCTCCTCTACAGCATTTCTCACATACTTTAATACATATTGCACCAGGGGATATGGGAAGAGGAAAAAAATGGAAGGGCTGGGCACACATAGGCACTGTGTGGCAGTAACAAGAAAAGCCAGGTGTCTTATTCCTTTCCAGGCTGGATCCCTCTTTCCTTCTTACAGTTCTGAATAAGTGCTTGTTCTGGGTAGTGTGGATTTAAAGGGGATCCACTATTCCTAATCAGCTTCCCACAGGGACAGATGTTCTGGGTCCCCTTCAGAAAAGGGCCACATTAACCTGGAGGATGCAATCCACCTTAGGGATTAAGGAACTAACTTAAACTAGAAGCCCTGCATAGACAGAAGCCCTGCATAGACACTTATTCCAGCTAAAACTAGCAAACGATGTGCCCAAAATCTTGCAGTGGCAGGCAGTCAGCTTTTATTATGCAACCTCACTAGCAGCATTTTCAATACTTGAACAACAGAAATCCCTCCTCTTTTCCCTTGCTTGACACCTTTCACTCCTGAGTATACCAGCATGCCTCAGAAGCTGTCTGACCTGAATCTCATTTTAACCTAGAAACATGCTGTTGTATGAACACCTCTTCTGTCCAAATAAAAAAAAAATTGCACATAAGTATTTTCACACTCTAAGAAGCTTCCATAGAAACAGAACAAACCATTTTCTGGAATACTCCAGCAGTGATCTACATTCACTTATCCAGGCAAAGAGGGCTCACCCTCCTGGGGGAAACAGGCACACGCATCCATATGTTCATGGACAAGACTGCTATATGCTCTCTGAAGAGCTGGGGATTTGCATGGATGCGAGACATCACCTCCACAGAGCACCATCTTTAGTCTTATGTCACTGCCACAGCCTTTCCTGCCAGGGGTCAGTGCTTCTTCCTGTGACCGACTGTACAACAGCCCTCTGAGTAAAACTCGCCAGAAAAGCAGCATCCAGCCTCTCAGCCACACTCCCTTTGGCAGACAGGATCTCCCAGCCAGCCTCACATGGGCCTGCCTGGAGTTGGGGACAGCAGTGGTAACCTTTCTAAACTCCCTGATGTGAACGCCCATCAAGTGCTGTCTCCACGGAGGATTTTAACGCCTTTAAATTGATTTCCTCAGATAAGCAATTGTTGCAATTATTCTGATTAGGAACAATTAGGTAACACAGCAGTGGAAATCCTGACAGAGATGACGCATCAAACACCAACCTGCAGCCCAAGCAGGCTCTGCTTGAGGAGGTTTCCTTCACTATCTGACTACCAACAAAAGCTATCAATGGAGAAATACTTCCAAGCTAATTAAGCCTTAAATGCTCTAGGAATTCCACATTAAGCAGATGGTATTATTAGGGCTGTATCTGCATTCACACATCCTTTAGATTAGATTTCAGAGGCATTTTCTTTCTACACTACATGTATTATTGAGCATTTAAATAGGTAGAAAAAATAATTCAATAAAGTGCTGAGGGAGGGGAAAAGAAATGTATGCAGAATCTCCAGGAGCAGTGGTCTTGAGTAATGTCATGGTGCTTTAAAACTGGCTCAAGAAAGAGTCGCCTCTTCTCCTATCTACTGGCAGGAGTTTGGATATCTTGTCAGCACCCTTGACATGAACAGCTGGAGATGACAGATCAATGGTTCAATAATCTCAGCAGTGTGTCACCAGTGTGACAGCAAATGTTATTCTAATGAAGCTGTAATCATAGTCAAATTACGCGGTTCGATTCTCAGCAAGGGGAGGGTGCAGGGAAAGAGATGAAGAGGGGACTACAGGACCAGAGGTCAGAGTTTGAGAACTAAAGGTTACTCTGCTTACCTCAAGCACTTGCTGGAGGCTCGGCTGTCCATCCACCATGCCTTGAATAATCCCAGTCAGCTGAAACAGAGACAAACGGAAAGAAGTCACCAGAGCAGCACTCAAAAGATCATTAGAGAGGTCTACTCTCCTGTCCATCTTTCTGCAACCAAAACATGCTCCTGTGACCCACACGGGTGTTACTGAGGAAACAGCCACAGCAGAGTGACCCTGGCAGCTCCCCAGCCACAGGCAAGGACACAGCTTCACCCCAAACACAGAAATGTAGTGGGGCTCCTACCCACACCACAAAACCACAAATTCTCCGCATGGCAGGGTCCACTGGGGGAGCAGTGTCATGCACCAGCATGATGCCATTTTTCAACATGCCTTTCAGCAGTTTTGGTGTTGCCTTGATGTACACAGGCAGTGGTAAGTACCAAGGTCTCTGGACATTCCTCTGCTATCACAGTGACACCAAAATTTCAGTGTTAGATGAACCAAACAGAGGAGTATTGGTAAGTGAGACCAAGAGTGGACCCAATCATTCCTCCCCTGAGCTGGGCAGCCAGCATGAGCACTTTCCTGTAGTCCATCACAGCATTCCTCAGCAGTTAAAAATTGTATTTAAAATAATGGGATGAAATCTGAAGAAAAGCACTTTCTTCCAGAACCCTGTCTAGTCTTTTCCAGGAGGTTCCTTAGGAAGAGGTCCTGCCAGCAGATACTCCTACTGACTGCTCCTAGACTGCTCGGCTGTTCAAAGCTAAACGCATGCATTAAAAGATGCAGTCTCATTGGCCTCTGCCTATGTCTGCCCAGGAGAGCTTGAGGCACGTGGAAAACAGATAATTTTTCTGTCTGCCTTCCAACTGACAAAACTGTCCTTTAACATATTGAATATCGGAGTTCAGTAGCTTGCCATCAATGCACCCAAGTAATTAAAAAAATCATTATTAAAACACGTGCACACTATGGGATTTCACTTCATACGGCACTTTCCTGAAGCTACACATCTCACATGTTTTCATAAAATAAAGGTAAAGCACAACCTAGAAGCCTCCAGTTGAGAGATACTGATGGCCCCACCATCACCCAGGAGTAACTCTTCTGCACAGACCAGCTCAACCTACTCTACAAAGTAAGTCCTCTCACAAACCATAGGGCTCTGCTTTATTAAGTATGTGGCAACTAAAGGAAGCTAAATGGTTTCTATCTCTCAGTTTCTTTGGCTGCTTGGCTTACAGCACTAAACTTGGAGGATAGAAAAAGAAATTATATTAAACTCCAATTAAACTGTAATTAAATTTAATGAATACCAAATACCTGACTCACTGAATAAACTGTAACTGGAAGATTATTTTCTCATAGTGACTCCCATGAAATGGCAATACATACCTTTTAGGGAAAGTATTTTAATTTTAAGAATGCAGAGCTCCTCTAGGTGTGTTTCTCAAGTTCATCAAGCCATTATGAAGTGGAATTTTAAGAAAGTGGAGGGACACAGACACTCTCTTATATTTCAGAAACTGTTTTTATATTAATCTGTATTTTAATTGGGTTAACAGCTGCTACCTACAGACTTCCATACTCTGAGAAACAAATAGATTTGAGGAATTAATGCATGGCTCTTTAGAGCAGTTTTTAAAGCTCACTGGCATGGTTTTTGCTTTTCTTGTCATCTTTCTCTCTATGCATTCTTCTGGCAGAGGTGGACAGCTCACCTATTGCAAAGTGTTGGTTCTGCCTTTCAGCCAGCAGCTCAACCCAAATCTCTGCAAGTGACTGAAAGGTGTGTTTGGAAAGGAACAGAGAATCATAGAATAGTTTGTTTTGGAAGGGACCTTTAAACTTCATCCAAGCCAAACTCCCTCGCAGTAAGCAGGGACATCTTCAACTAGATCAGGTTGCTCACAGCCCTGTTCAACCTGACCTTGAATGTTACCTTTCTGGCAACCTGTGACACTGTTTCACCACCCTCAATGTAAAAATCTTTTTCTGTATACTTAATTGACCAGTTTAAAGTCATTATTCCTTGTCCTGTTACAATGGGGCTGAGCTGAAAAGTCTATCTTATAGGCCCCCTTAGGTACTGAAAGGTCACAATAAGGTCTCTTGGGAGCCTTCTCTTCTCCAAGCTGAACAACCCCAAAGCTCCCAGCCTTTCCTCCCAGGAGAGGTGTTTCATCCTTCTGCTCATCTTCACGGCCCTCCTCTGAACCTGCTCCAAGAGGTCCAAATCTTTTCTGTACTAAGGATGACAGGCGACCTTTCACTATCTCAGCCAGTACTGATGCAAATGGTTTCTACCATTCCAGGCACTCTCAGGACTGTATCTGTGGAGCACTGTACCCCTGATGCCATGGGAGGAGAGGGTACAATGGCTTCATCCAGACATTTCCCATCAGGAGGAGAGAGGAGATATGAAGGCGGATGCAGAGGCGCCACCAAGAGTCACTGCTTATTCTTGCCCAAAACTCCTTCTGTCCTCCCCTGCCAGGCCAAGCAAAGTACCAGCCTGTCTGTACAAGGACACATCACCAAGTATATGCACACAAGATTCACGCTGCAGAAATCACACACATGAATACAAAGGAATGTATCTACTCCACAGGTACATTTCAATACAGGTCAGAGAGTGCTACAACTGGATCAGATTTCTACTCTCTCATCCTTTCTGATACCTTTTGTTATCAGTTATGTCCATCTGCCACATCCAACCTAGTGCATTGGATCTCTGCAGCATTATCTGGTCTTGCAGCTTTGAAAAAGTATAAAAACATAAAACTGCACAATTGTAAAATTTCACTGGTTATCCCAAGAAGCATGAGGTACTTGGGAGCATAAGCAAGCTATAATGCCTTTATATTTTTGTATTTTTATTGTCTATTCCTTCAGGAAAAAAAAATGATAAAAATTAGTCATAAAAAGAGAGCAAAGTATGATGAAAAGATCTGTACAAGCACCTTGTGTGTAGAGGGAACCACTCCTTAAGCTCCTGGCAAGAACTTTCTTGGGCACTAGAAAAATCATCTGCATCTTCCAAAAGGGCATGATGAGCTTTATACACCTAATAACAGCTTTTAACAACTTGCAAACACTTTCCACCTTCTGTGCCTAAGCATTCAGCTCACCCCTCACAATAACCAAGGTTCACGCTCTGTTGTTTTACAGAAGCAGGTCAGGAGAAAGGGGATGAGATGAGGTCTCAGAGTGAGCCAGCACTAGAAGACAGCTCCTAGCCATTGATGTGGGGAGTTTGAGAAACATCCTGTAGCCAGGGGAGAGCACAGACACATCAAAAGGTAAGCAACACAATGTTTTGAAGGTGGCAAAAGATCTCCACCCTTCCAGGCACCCTTCCCAGGCTGCGCTGCTGTCTTCAAGAAGGAAGAGGGATGGAAGAGGTACTCCAAACCCAAGGAGTAATGTCAAGCAACCCCAGTAACCCTTCCACACAGAGTCTACACCAAGCAGTTCTACTGCTTAGCAAAGGCAGAGGGGAAATCAGCACAGCAGGCAGGTTCCTATGTAATGTCAACACCAGTGTTCTTCCTAGAGAGTTTATCTGGAAAACCATCGTATTTCTACTCCAAGACATTTTGCTGATTACCTAAGCACTTGTCTCTGGTGTACAATCTGATAATCAGGCCTGGTCTTTCTTTGTAGACAAAGAGGCCAATAAATCTCACCCTTTGTAAGCAGAGGTGCCTAGACAAAGCCCTTTACTGGCATTTAGCAAAATGAGTATTTTTCAGAAAACATAAACCTGCAGAAAGTCAATAACAAGTGCTGGAGCAGTTCAGGCAGCAGCTCTGCAAGAGCACATCTTGGCTGTGTCTCTGGGATCTCAAGCAAACCTACACCAGTAGCACAGGGATGATTCCTGCACCTACCTAGCAGCACCCCACTGTTTAGTAAGGTTCACCTGCGGCTCTCAGGACAGGGTTTCAAACTCGGCCCCATACACGGGCCCCAGCAACAAGCCCAGTTACACCTCCAGCATAATCCCACTATTGGACATCTTGGCAGCAACAGGCCAGGGGACTGCCAAGCCAAGAAGGCCAGGGGCCATGCTGGGCACTAAGTAGCAAGGGGTACAGTGTGGGGGTGACCAGGAGCCAGTGATGTCTAGGCTAGGATTAAAACCAGCTTCCTAATCCATGCTGTTAATAACAGAGGACTTGCCAAACCTGGTAGTGGGGCCTTTTTGTACCATTCATACACACAGGTGGGGGTTCTGCAATCATTTTGCCTGCTGGCCTCAGTACTGCCCATTTTCACCTAACTCTGGACATGATGCCAGACTGAGGTTCACGGCAGAGTCTGCAGCAGAATGCTGACCTGGGCCACCTGTGCCCATCCTGGACTCCTGCAAAAGCACAGCTATAACAGACACACACTGACACACTCAGCTTCGCTTGCTTCAGGACTCCATATGGGAGACACAAACACCTGCTCCAGACTCCCGAGAGCAACGGAAGACCTAGAAACCATCACTGCAGTCCAGGAGCATTAGATGGGCTGACTGTTGGTCACAAGGTCATCATTCAGGGGACCTCTGAATGTCCCTAGATTGCAGCAGGCTGGAGGCTCTGTTCAGCTCATGAAGCTGAACCACAAGCACGCACCAAGCAAGTCATACAGACTCTTGTGCAAGAATAGAGCTACAGCTTTCAGCAACAGGGGAAAGGATGCAATAGAGAGATTTCCAGAAAAAGGAGTTTTGGTGGGAGTTAATGAGACAATTTTTCTCCAGAATTTAGGTGACTTGCAAGGCCAACATTTTGGCCTCAGCTCTACAAGATGACGTTGTCTTTAGCAAAGATCAGGTGCAAGCTGTGAGATTTATCACATTTGTACGAGCATATGTCCAGCAAGTCTCATGGGGATAAGGACAGCCAAAGTAGTTGTCCAGCCTTCTAGCATTAAGGTTGCACAATCATTTCCATTATAACCCTCTGTTCCCATTTATAGCTTTCTGAAAGCTCTTCTCTGGGGAATAATGTTTTCTGTGCTCAGTCTTTTTTTTTTTTTTTTTAAGTTTAAATAAAATACCTTCAGATGGTTTTGAGTTACAGGAGAATAAAAATAAGTATTTGTTTTTACAATGTGAAAATATGGAAGGGGCTGGTTGGTTCTGGAGGGGACTCCACCTAACACAGAGGAGTCATTTTTCATCAGGCTAGTACAGGTGGGACAAGCCCTCCACAGGCTTAAGCCTGTAGCCACAGAGGTAGGGGAAAACACACTATGGTGTTGATGATCCTAGACAAGACAGCGACAGAACGAAGAACTTGAATACACTGATTTCCACAGTCAATATTTTAGTCATTGAGTTGGCCAAAATTGAACCAATGGACTGACAGGAAAAAAAGCCCAAAGCAAAAGGAACTTGAAGTTTCTTTTGATGATTATGGCAGGGAGGAAAAACACACTTGGAAAAACAGTTAACTTTTTTGGTTGAATAAAAAAAACCCAAAAAAACCCCAAATCAACAACAAAACCCAATTCCTGCTCCTCAGTTCATTTGAACCTTCAGGGACTGCATTTACCACCTTCATTCCATATCTGGGGAAAGGTGGCCACAGCTCAAGAGCAGCTGTCCTCGACAATGAGAGTAAGCAAGTAAAGAGAGGCCACTTCTCCAGCAATCATTTCAAGGGGCCCACTATTAAAACATCAAAAAGAAAGTCTTAAAAATACAGACATGAATTATCCTATCACTCTGAAGGACTCTTCAGAACCCAACATGCAGGCCCACAGGAGAGTCATTTAGTGCCTCTGAACCACACATCTGCACAGCACTGTCTTTCCTCAGTCCATGCTCTCTTCAACTTTCCCCACCACAGAGGAGCACAGCAAAACCGCAAGAGATCATAAAGAGGTTACAGGATTTGGACATCCGCTAACACGAGTGTGTTTATTTAGTGGCCACCCAATTAAGACATTTGTTAGCTGTAAATACAATTATCTTAGTTAGCAGATCACAGCTAGAGTTATTTATGAATCTAAACTGAGGTCTTTACACAGTGCTGCAATAACAAAAAATTATTCTCTTTGTCATTAACTCAAGGCTGGCATGACACGCTGCCTTGCAGCTGCACCATCAAGAGGCGACCCGAGTCCCTGGTGCAATGGAAACCTGCTTCCCAGAGAGACTCTTGGAGCACCAGGGAACCTTTGCACTTTACCTCTGTACAGAAGGGCGTAAGCTGGGGATGCACCACAGGCTGAACATACATGTGAAAGGTGGATTCGATCTCCATTGTCCTGCCATTCAGCTTCAGGATAGGGAATTCGATGATTTCCTGAATAGGGCAAAAAGAAAAGCAGCTGTTCATTTAAAAAAACAAGAAATGAAGCTGGAAATTATCCCACCTAGAAAGGTGGCCTGATAGTCCCAAGCAAAAATAAACTCAACACAAAGGTCTGCAGAAGTGGGAAGGTGGTGCTGCAGCACAGAGCACATCCAACACCATCAGAACAGACGAGGATGGTGCTGATGCTCTTCGCAGCTGGAACAGGCTGCAAGGAGCTCTCTGTGCTCAGCACTGCAGCTGCACACATCACTGCCTAAGCTGAACCTGAGGAAGATGGTCTCACACCACTCCCATGTGCTACTCAGGGAACATGAAGCTGTACTCGCAATGGGCTCACAGCTGTTTAGCAAGGACATCACAGGGGCTGTGCCCTCCCCAAGACCAATCTCAACCCTTCCAGCCCACCATCCTTTTAGAGGACACCATCAGACAGACAACAGGGACTACTGCATGAAGCAACTCCTTCTCTGGAGAGGCTGAGGAGGACTGCTCTCCTCCAACAGACTGAGAGGAGGAGCTGAAAGCTCCCCTCAGATCCATCCCTATGGGACACAGCACGGTAGCAAGCCCCACTTTATTTTCCTCTTTGTAGCCAATTTATGCTGATAGGGAAATAAAAACGTTCCTTCATCAGAAGAATGTTCAATTATTTGAATAATCAGCGATCAAAAATTTACATGGACCTGTTAATAAAAAGTTTAAACAAATCCAGTTGCGATGGATTTCTCAATTATTAAAAAATATACATGAAATTAAAAAAGCCGCCCACTGAATAAAAGCGATAAAATCCTTTGTGTTCACCCCCCTCCTTCTCCACTCCCTTTCTTCCTTCCAGTTTAATGTAAGAGAAGAAGTGACAATTTGTTTGGTGTCTTTAAAGAATAATTTGTCTATGTTATTTAATAGAGATCCATGGCACCAAGGTTCTGGAGTGCAAATGAGCCCGCTGAGTGATATCCATGCAACAAGCCTCTCAAATCACTTCTGGAGAAAAACAGAGAGAGGGAGAGAGAATAAAAAAAATATTGCTTTTTAATATTCAAAAACAGTTTGCAAAATTTAATCAAAGCAGAGCAAAAGCTAACATTTTTACCACTTTGACATTTTTATTAGTGCTTTCATAAATTTTTAAAACATGAACGGAATTAGTTTAACAACAAAAAAAACTGCCTGAAAACATCTGGAAGAGACAAATAAGAAATAATAAAAAATGAAAAAAAAAAGTCCAACTCCTGTGAGTAAAATTAGCATGTGAAAAATGCAGCCGCTGCAGAGGAACTAACACACTTTTCTGGACCGTGGCTGCAACCCTCATGACCTGCAGGCGGAAATTATCGTGAGGTTACACATATGAGCTGATGACATCACCACCCCACTAGGCAGCGGGAGGGCAAGAAGCTGGGTGGGTAAATGGAACAACAGATAATTTAAATAGCCAGGAGAAACACCCAATTTCCATGGTGGGCAGAGCCCAGAGGCAGGGCAGAGCAGCTCCCCAGTGCAGCAGGGGCACAGTCCAGACCAGGGCACGTGGAGAACATGTGCTGCTGAGATGGAAAGCTAGAAAAAATGTAAAAATCAAATAAAGTGTTAACAGTGTGGAAGTGCCCAGGTGTAGACACTGAGCAGTGAAGCTGCACAGGACACATGGCTTAAACATTTCCTCATGGTCAGCTGTGCCACATCCTGTGCATGCTGCGCTGGATGAGGCAGAGCAGATGGCTGGGCACATCCTTCGCCACAGCCATACCACCCCACTGGGAGTCACCAAGTTTTCCCAGGAAAGAGAGCAAACTTGACCCAGAGGCTCTAAGGGAAGAAGAAGACACATGCCAAACACTTGAGTATTAGCCAGATTGCCTGTTGTGGTGCAGCCAAACTCACCAGCTTCAGCCAGTCAGGAGGACCCATGGAAACCCAAGAGAGTAAGAAATGCTGGATACAGCTGATCTTCCCCTCAAAAGGGCCACCACAGACAGGCTCTGAAAGCAGCAAACTTCCATTCAGAAGGAAAACAGACTGCAAAGTTTGAAGTCAACAGACAGGCCACCACAACAGAGCCAGGCTTAACCTCAGGAATACACCATCCCATCTTTCAAATTGGTCTGGGGCATCTCACTGCCCCTTAGGCCTGCATCCCACCCAGAGGGTGACCATGGAAGCAGGCAAGCCCACGGCAAGGCAAGATGAACATTTCCCTTTCCAGAGAGGGACACACACCAGCTGGATTTCATAGCAGGGCTGTGCTGCAATGCCAGGATGTACCCTAAGGGACGACAAATATCCTCAGGGGCCATCAACTGGCTGGATGCAAAGCAAGACTGAAAGACAGCCTGCTGCTGATCTGATACACAAAGGCGTCACTCCCCATCCAGAACCAAAGGCAAAAAGCACTTCCAGGAGGGTCAGATTAAGACAGATGGAGAAAATAAAAAGCCATACTTAAAAAAATGTGGAAAATTTAACAGTATCCAGAATTACTGTAGGTCTGTGGGAGGTGCATGGCCAGGAGCAGGGGAAGAACCCCAGAGACAACTAGAGCGCCTTAGGAGAAAGTGCAGCCTCTCTCTTGGGCTTATTGGGTCAGTTTTTGAAGCAAGTGGTAAAGAACCTTCCCAAAAGGCTGTTTATCTGCACGCTTCCTATAGCAGAGATTTTTCCAGTCTCTGGCAGTGTTTGCTCCACTGGTATCTAAGGCAACAGATACCAGCCCCATGAAATCAGCCCCACTCCTCACTAACGACGTTAGCCAGTCCTGCAATGAAATTTAACCTGTGACACTGCTGTACTTTTCATTTAAACTTTCATTTGGAGAGAAGCAGTGTTTGGAGACCCTGCAGTTTGTCCTGCTAATAAAGACAAGTGTTGGGACCTTTAAAGGTGCCATTCATCTTTTGCCTTTATTAAATTCAATTTTCTTAAGCCCATGATACATCATGAAATTAAGAGTTGACATTCCTGCAGAAACAAAAATATCTATCAAACATAAACAGAAAGGGGGGAGAAAAGAGGCCTCTATTACCAAGAATTTATGTCTTAAAGTTGATCTGTTTCCCCTTTTTTCTTTTTTTTTTTTTAACAAGCATATGGTTTGTTTTAGATATCTGAAATGTTATTACAGATCTAGAATTTCATTAGTAATTATTATGAAACGGTGAGCACTTAGACACTCATACACACAACCCCCCAACAGACTGTGATGCAGGAAGGAAGCCGGGTGCTCTCTCACGTTTCACAGCAGCCCAGTGAGCTCAACATGCTCAGCTCCATCTCCACCATTCAACGACCTTCACTGCTTCTTCCCAGGCAGGAAAGGTGGAGCAAAGCAGCATGAGGGAGTTAAGAGCAGAGATTCACTGACACTTCCTTTCTTCTATCAGAGCCTGATCATCAGTAAGTGTTACCTTGAAATCCTCACATATATCCACTCCAACACTGAGAAAACGTTCCAACTTTGGCAGTGATTTGTGCCAGCAGCATTTGGGGCTTCTAAGACTTCCCTTTGCCCCCACTGCCAGCTTTTCCTTATAGCACAACCAAGAGTTATGGATATGCTAAAATAATGCTGAGGGGGTCCAGAGGCTGCAAATAGCCGCGAGCTACCAGAAGAACAAATGTACTCATTTGAATTTTGCGAGCACTGCAATTAGGTATTTTATTTAGCACTGCAAAGTAACTTGAAAGGAAATCCAGGATTCAAACCACCACCAATAAATAAGCGGCTTTTTATTTTCCTTTCATTGTCAGAGAAGTTGAACATGTTTTCTGTTGAGAAATTCTGCACAAGGCTTCCAATTACAGGCATTTGCATTTATATTGTTGGAACACAGAGCTTCTAAAATCAATATTAACACGCTTAAAGAAAAAAACATCGGCACCCTGTCCCTCCCCTCAGCTGTGCCCTCAAACACAGTAACAATAGGAACCTACAGAGCCAGAGGCTTATACAGATCCATTACCAGGTCCACTCTCTTTCCAACAATCCCACATTTATGATTTCAAGGTACTTGAAAGCAAATCTATGTGACAGCTTCCTCAGAACTTTTGTCTTTCCGAAAAACCAAGGGTTTTAAAAAAAAGTTTCAGGTAGAAGTCTCCTGTGCAACCTTGCCTTCCAAAGCTAGTGGATTGAGCAGCAACAGAATGTGGAATGGCTAGGGACTTTCTTCTAAGAGGGATTTGAAAAATTCTTAATGGCATGTGAAAGCAGTGCTATAAACCCAGCCTTTCCTTACCCAGTTGTCCTACATGAAACTCCCTTCCCTTTAACACTGGAGCAGGCATGCACCAATTCAGTTGTCTTGATCTTCTTGCTAATAAAAGAAATGAAAAGCATACAACTACACTTGCTAAACAATTTCTGGTCAGAGAGGAAAGCACCTGAAATTATCCTAATTCCCACAGAGTTATCTTTTTTCTTATCCTTTTGGATCTGGGCACCACTACATCATTATAGAGAAAGAATAAAGTGACCAGCAAGAGCTTCCCAGTTCTCAAAATCTTTTAGTCCAGATGTCCATGTACAAAGTGGACAGGGCACGCTTCGGGACACGGAGTTACATATTTGAGGAAGACTGTATGGTCTATCCAGTTCAAAAACTACCAGAGAATAATTTATCCCTTACTCTAACCCCCATGTGAAGAAGTTTAATAAACACAAGAATAAAAGATGCCCATAAAAATCAGAGCTGACTGTTCAAAATGCAATAAAAACAAGCAGAGGCTGTTGAGAGAAACAGATTTTGTCTGATAAGGAAAAGCATAAAACTTCTTACCAAAAGAATGGTTTACACCTTCAGAAAAGGTAAGGGCAGAAGAGGCAAGGGAGTGCCTGTGGAGGGACAGAGCTTCAGCTCCAGCTCATTTTGTTCAGGGATGCTTTTTTCCCCCCTCTCTTTAAAGAAAAAAAAGTCATTTTAGCCACAAAGAGCTTATTTCTTAAACAAACACTCGTGTTTTTGATTTACACCACGGGCTGCTCCTAAATAATTTATGGCGGGTTAAATTTATTGCACAGCCCTGGCCGGCTGCAAATTCGAATTGCCAAATAATTAGATTTTAGGGCAATGCTTATAAATTATCCGCCGATTTGTCCGGACTTGTTTGTCAGTTGCTTTGTGCTTCGGGTCATCTTTGGCATTTCGCTGTTTGTGTTTTAATTGCTGATTTACACTTTGACAGATGAGAGTTGATGCCTCCAAGATCGGGGAGAGGGTGTGGGGGCGTTGAAGAGCAGAAAGAATCAGAGCTTTTAGAGCCTTGTGATTTTCTTTTTTTTTTCCAAGGCAATTAAAATC